>JAVCKT010038206.1:574-24608 GCA_032273925.1 Rhynchotus rufescens
CAGTGCCCACCGTGGTACCATTTTCCCCCGCTTCCACCCAACTCCATACTTACTGGGAATAGAATGCCCGGGGGGGGGGGTCTATTACCTCCCCCCCATCTGGGTTTGTGCCCCCCAAAAAGAAGCCCCTACCCCCGAGATGCTGCTGGACCCCCCCCCACCTCCTCCATCACCCCCATGTCCAAAGCATCTCGCCCCCCCACCCAGTGCAAAAGGAGAGAAGGAAATACCCCCCTGCGGCAGCGGCTCCGTCCGGGCGCGGCGAGGCGAGGCGCTTAAATTCCGCGGAAACGGGAAAAAAAAAATGAAAAGGAAAAAAAAGGGGGAAGGGAGGGGGAAAAAAGGGGAAAAAAAAAGAAGAGGAAAAAAATGAAAAGGAAGGAAATAAAAATGGAGAAAAAAAGGAAAAAATAAAAAGGAATAAGTGCGCGCGGGGGCTTCGGGTGAAGCCCCCTCCGCGGCCAAGGGCAGGACGCGGCGCGGAGGCAGCGCGGAGAGGCAGCTCCTCGCCCGGCGTTGGGCAGCGCGGATGCTGCTCCCGCTCCTCCTGCGCTCATGCCCAGCCACTTTCCCTCCCTCCTCCCCACCCCCCCGCGCCCCCCCTCACCTCCTCCTCCTCCTCCCCGAAAGGATTATTCAGCCAAAAAAAAAAAAAAAAAAAAAAATTAAATCACAGCTGCTGACTCCGTGCGCCGCAAACAAGGCGGCTGCAGCCCCCGCCGTGCCCCCCCCGCGAGCCCCCCTCACCGCACAGCAGCGCCGGGGGGGCAGGGGGGGTCCACAGAAATGATGCCTTTTAAAACAGGCGGCTTCATAGCGGGAAAAAAGCGCCTTCCTTCCAGCTGCGCGGAGAGAAAAAATAATAAAAATAAATAGATGGAAAAGCGAGTGGTTTTGGGGCGGTGTGGGGGGGCGATGCTGCGCGTTCCTTGTGCCCCCCCCGTCCGTGGCTCTGCCGCTTGGCGCGTGGGGGGGTGCGTGCGGGCGCCCGCCGCGGCTGACATCACTGCGGGGCCGCGGGAAGCCTGCGGCAGAGCCGCCCGGCTCCCCCAGCCCTGGGGCTTTATTCTTAGTCCATTTATTAAAGCCAAATTGCAATAGCTTTTCGTTACTATTTTCTTTTAAAAAGCCCCCAAAACGGTCAACGGTAAATAAATAAATAAACCCAAGCCCGTCTCTGTGCCGTCAAGGTGAATTTGAAGGAGAACAGCCCCGTTTGGCATATGGGAAGGTCCCCATATATGAGCGAGACAAGGCAGGTGCAGGGCCCCTCTGGGCCTATAGATCTACCTATAGATGACCCTAGAGCCCCTGTCGGGGCTCGAGCCGGGGGTGAAGCCGCCTCGGGAGCAGCCGGGATATCCAGGAGCGCCGGCGTGGGGCACGTGCCTGCTGCTGGCAGCTCTATTGCAGCAGCTCGTTGCAGCTACGCATTGCACCCAGCAGCACGTATAGCCCTGCTGCAGAAGCAGAAATACATGCTTGTTTTCCCGTTTTTTTCTCTTTTTCTCTTCTTCTTTTTTCTTTTTTCTTTTTTTTTTTTTTTTTTGCAGTCAAGGCCTAGGAGTTAAGGACAAAAAAAAAAAGCCCTTTTGCAGCTCATGCCCGCTGTGAGCATATACCTGCAAGCATCCGGAGGCCGGGAAGAGCCTCCGGTCAGCGATCCAAGCCCGTTGGAGCACAGGGCCTTTCCCCTTCCCACTTGACCTCTGCTAATCCCAAATTCCCTCCACAAATTGCCATTTTGACTCACTTTAAAATTTATTTTTCGTTTTCTTTTATTATTTTTGCATTGCAAGCTGCAGCAACGCCTTCCTCGGCAGGACCGCCCGGATGCTCTCGCAGGGCTTGCAGCCACCACCTCGGCACACGCTTGCAAAATCCCATCGTTTTCCCCAAAAATACCCCGTAAAATCTCCATGGAGAGGGGGTTTAACCGGCGAAAACCACCCCCCCTTTTGCCCCAGCACGATTAGCACATTACGAAATTAAACGCCGGAGCGCGCGGCGATCGGATTGAGCGGGGCGCGGATGCTCCATCTGGCGCGGCAGCTGGGGCCGGCCCAGCTCGGGACGGCGCTGGGGGAGCCGCGGACGGGGTTCGAGGCGAATTAAGGCGGATTTGGGGCTGCTCGCTTAAGGCTCTTTGCCGTCCTCTCCGCTTCGGGGGAGCAGCGGGGATTTCTGCCGCGCCGGGGGCACTCGGCGAGGCATGAAAATACCATAGGCCTGTGAAAATGCACTGAAAACCACAGTAAAACGATGGGTGAGATGAAAAAATGCTAAAAAAAACACCCTAACCAGCTTATAGGGAGCAATGTGAAGGAAGGGATTAACCCCCTTCCCAGCCAAGGACAACAAATCCCATTAACTGCCCATCCCGAGCAGGGGCAACTTCTGATACCCCTCCCCAAAACAGGGGCCTACATCTTAATTTTAAATAATAATCATAATCATAATAATGAAAGGCTGTTCTGCGGTGATGTTTCCTGCTGGAGGATTCCGGATGCCTTTGGCGTGGGGGAATCATCCCGTTGTCGCCATGGCTGTGAGGCCATCCAAGGTTAAATATATATGGTGGCAGCTTAACCTGGAGCTTCCCGACGGATTTTGGCCAGAGCAAAACGCAGCCAGAGGAAAGGGGGGAAATAATAATAAAAAAATCACTTTTCCCCTTCTCTTTCCCCCAAATCCAGCTTCTTCCCAAGCTGCAATTTGCTGTAAGCCGGGTGGGTTATTCAGGACCTGAACAACACAGAGCTGGGGAGGGGAAAATAGAAGCTTTAGGGACAAGAGCGGAAGCAAAACTCTTGTTATCTATGGCAACGGGCTGGATGCTGGTTTATCCAGTGTATAAATAGAGCAACTGAAGCCGGGGGCCTATAAGTGCTCCCAGGTCGGAGGCAGCTCATTCACCCTATAGGCCTTATAGCCCTATAGGTCCCTCTCCTGCTGTCGCCTTCATTGTGTTTCCTATACTGCAGAGAGGCTGGAAAAGGAGCGGGGGGAGAAATGAACAGAACATCCCCCAACTCCAAATCTCTCGTATTCCCTAAATTCTTGCGTTCCAGGATTTATTTATGATTTTTGCTCTGAGAGAGGAGGGGGGAAAATCCTCGGAAGGTCTCCGAGCTGGAGGGCTTAAAATAATGCATCATATTGCAGCGCATTATACCCGAGCGAGCGGAGAGGAAAAGGGGCTGCCACACCGAGAAGCATCACGTATATTTTAGTGAACGTAGTGCAATACACATTTTAGCAAACAAATTGCTGTGCTGGGGACACGGGGATGTAAATGGGTGTATAAATACACATCTATTTGCATTTTGGAGACCCCCCCCATGCATTGGTCCCTTTTTGCCTTCTGTCTGCCCATTGCTCCATGTGCATTTGCACAGCGGAGCGCCGCGCGTTGCAACCTATTGGAGTGACCTGCAGTGCCAAGTGCACGTCCCACTGCCCCCTACCTCAGTGACAAGGTTCCCCCACCTTTATTGTGCAAGAAAAAACAAAAATAGAGAAAAAAGGGGGGAAAAAAAGCACTATGCGATGCCTTGGTAGTGGCTCTTTCAGCCGTAAATATGTATTTTGTGCGCGCGTGTGCACGCGCCGCGTCTGCGGTGGCTCCTAATGAGCTCTGCAAATCAGCCAGGCTGCAGGCAGCTTCCCCCATATGTCGGTGCTGAATTTGGGGGGTTTGGCCGGGGCGGGAGAGAAAAAAAATAAACACCCAAAACGCCCAAATTGAGATTTTTATGGAGATCCCTCAGCAGTGCTTTGCTTCTGCGCTTGGGCAAAGGCCCACAGGAGCCGGGGTGCATCGGTGGCCACAGGGTACCAGAACAGATTTGATATAGATAAAGGTCAAAAATATCATATATAACTATATATATATATTGGTTTTTTTTTGCAAAAATAGGGGATGGAGAGAAAAAATCCTAGTTCTTCCTCCCGTGCCCTCCTCTTGTCCCCCTCTTCCTCACGGAGGATGCAGCGAGCGGTTACATAAGAACCCAATGCCAAGACAGGGAGGGGAGGAAAAGGGAAAAAAACCAAAACATTTCTGTTTGTCACCAAATGCCCCGCGTGCCGAGATGGAGCAAACAGTGTGAGACTGACGGGGCTGATGAAAAACAGCACTTACAGCTAATTTTTCCTGCTCCGCGCCGATGTGCGCTATGCAAATATGATTGCAAAAGTGGGACATTAGCAACACTTTAGCGCTAGTTACCTTCCCCAGATGATGCTCGGTGTAATCAGCAGCAACTTAGAGCCCCGTAACTCCAAAAACAGGAGGTTTTCTCGTGAAAAACACGTGGCAGCCCCTGGCAAGACCTAGTGTGAGGACCTGGATAGCAAGCCCGGAATGCTCCATCCTGTGTTATATCACCCTGCCAACGCTTCTTGCTTCTTGCTGGGATGAGAGACGCACGCTTCCACCATGCATTTCATATTAAATTATTTATTTTTTTAAAATATTTAGATTTTATAGGTTAAATTTTATTTTTTGCCCTTTAAAGATTGGTTCCTGAAGCTCTATGCTTGCATGTGTACTTCAACTTGCCTTTTTGTCTGTCTCATAGAACATTAATTTTGCTTCTTTCCCAGTTGGGTAGAGGCTGGATGCCTGCTCAGATCCATCAAAAATGTCTCCACGTTTCCCGGCACGTCTCCACGAACCCTAATTAAGCCTCACACACTGCGTGAGACATGGAGAATTAGCCCTGCTTTGCATATGCAAAATCAAGGCATCCTACCAAGGGGGATGATTCCCAAGGAGGAGGATCCAAGGGCCCCATCAAGGGTAGAACCTGAACAGAAATGTTGACCATGCAAAGTCAGGAAAATGAGATACAAATATCCCCACTTCTATCCCACCAGAGAGCAGAGAAATCTCTTGATCGACCCTTTTTATCTGACTTAATTCTTTATAAACTCATGGAGGACCATTACACATTGCCCAGTTCCCCGTGCTTACCATGAGGTCCAGTTCAACTTGGCAACAACTGCCTGGTTTCATATTCGATGAAGATCCATAGGAGCATTCCCAAGTGTGTGGGTCGAGCTCCATGAAGCTGGAAAGACCAAAGCACTCTCCCAGCCTCTTTGTTGCCAGTGGGAATTGGGAGATGCTAAAAGTGGCGACCAAAGCATTGCAGGATCTCCAGTTCTGCATGGTGGGAGACGCCTGGTGTGCCCTGATGTCTTGGAAGATATTAGGTCTCTAAGGGCACCAAGGAAAGCTTCAAACTGTGCAGACACCCTATGGATATCCTATGGTGGGTTAGCTCTGTTAGCCCACGTTGGGAGTTCCCCAGCTGGGAATTGCTGGCATAGTTTGGATGTGGGTACCTTGCTTTGGAGGCCAAAGGAGTTTGACATTATAGATATGGCTGGACCATGACAACAAACCCATAGCCAAGGAAATGGGTCTGGCAGAGGTTCGTGTATTAGAATGTACAGCCAAATTCTACTTCTCCCACTCTGTTCCCCACACAGGGTAAGGTGGCAAGTGGAGTGGGTCGACGTTTTGGGCTCTGGGATGGGATGGGACCCCTCTTGTTCAATAGCTTGTGCTGTCTCAGCAGCTGAGCTTGAGGTTTGAGGTTTAATCCTTTTCAGGTCCTCCTGCTCGACTCTGCAGCGATATCTCACACAAGGAGGTTGCAGTTTAGCTTATGTGAACAGCAGCCGGGACAACAGAGCTGGACCTCAGCGCTATTTGGCCAACAAGGACAGCTCAGACCATGTCCCACAAGTTCTTGGAGGGGCCTCCTTCGGCAGAGCTGCCAGGTGGATGCATCATCCCAGGGCAACTGAGGCTGCCTCTAGAGAGGAGGAGAACCCACCCTGTCCTCCCTATCATCCCACTCTTTATTCCCAATGCTCGCTTTGGCTGGAGATACTTTGTAGGTCACGGTAGAACTGACATCTGCAGAGGTTTTGCAGACCCTGGCTGGAAGGAGGTCTCTCTTGAGCAGTTCAAGGGCATCACCAGAGCTTTGGGTCTGCAGCCTGCAAGGTAGATCCGTTAGCACTTCCCTCTTCCCTTGTTCAGTGTCCTGGCACCTCTCTTGCCCAGGAGGTCCTCACCCACCAAGGGTGGGAAGCAACAGGAGAACATCTCAGCAGACAGATGCCTTCTTCTGGAGCAGAGGCCGAGCTGGAGGGGACGTGAGGTCAGCCAGCTCTCCTCCATCGCCCCTGAGGCACGGGCAGTTCCTGAAGCTGCAGCGAGCTCGGCCCTGCTCCCTGGCTGCCTCTCACTGCTGCCAGCGTGTCCTGGAGAGCACAAAGGCACTCGTTCTGCATCCCCGAGCGCGAGGGAAGGGCCTCCGCAGAGAGCATGAAAGATTTCTCTTGGCTTTCCATAAATGAAGGGACAGAGAGAGCAGGGCAGGCGGCAGCTACTTGAACCACTCCACCTGGCAATTCAGAGCCTACAAAAGCTCCACGAAAGCACCAGGACGAGACTTTGCTGCCATGCATGACCCCAGTCCTTTATCACTGTCCCAATGGCCTTTTCTGCTCTTTCCTCTCCCTGGTTTCACGCAAAGCAAGGGCTGGGAAGCCATGAGCTGCCTTGGACCTCACCTTGGACCTCCTGCCTTGGACCTCAGCAAGGCAGAGATGTGACCACGACAGGGGCATCCTCCTCCAAAGGGACACCCACCTCGAGCAACTTCACCCAAAGACACACATTAAATGGAGGGCAAGAACATGGCCACATCATCTCAAATCACTACTATATATTTATTTTTGTGTTGAAATACTGGCATCAGCTCTTGTCCTCTATTTCATACCCGGTCAGCAAGACCCAAATCCCTTTGATAACGGGGCAGGAGCGCCTTCAATTAAATCAACCAACAGCGCTAACCTTCTCCTGTGCCTTGGTGGAGAACGCGGAGAGGCCCCGAGGCTGCAGCAATTTTGAAGATTTCCTTTTTTTTCAGGCTCTTATGCAACTCAGCCTGTGATCTCGAGTTGAACGAGCCCTTACCTGCTGTTCAGGCTGTTTGTTGGGCACTGTCACCGGCAACGATGACACCATAAAGACTCGAACACAATAGACTTGGAAAGAACTGAGGTCAAGGGCAACGAAGTTTGAAATACAAGCTTTTCTCGCTCAAAGATATATTTTTAATACATATCTATCCTGAAAAGAAAGCTCCCATGAATGCTTTCAAATGTATTCGGAAGAAATTTGCTGGGAACAAAATGCGATATATTCTGCAAGGAGCTGGAGCAGCTCAGGTGCTCTTGCCCATGTGCTGCTCCCTGACTTCTATTTTGTTGGGAATTGCTCCCGTTT
This sequence comes from Rhynchotus rufescens, assembly GCA_032273925.1. Lineage (NCBI taxonomy): Eukaryota > Metazoa > Chordata > Aves > Tinamiformes > Tinamidae > Rhynchotus > Rhynchotus rufescens. Next base: position 7,887 of record JAVCKT010038206.1, read on the forward strand.
ACAGGGAGTAAACAGTAAAGAGGAGTTCAATGTAAATTTGGGTCTGCTGTATCCGTGTTCCTTCTGGTGAATTAAATAACTTTGCAAAAAGATTTCTTGCATGCGTTCATGCCACCTCCTGCTTCAATGACATCTTGCCTCCGTTAAGTGGAGGAGGAAAAATAAGAAAGAACAGACTGTGGGTGAATATTTTACCATTCTTGGAGGACTTTTGCCTCGGGGCTTTGCTGCTCTACCCCAACAGAGCCACCATAGATATCTGCAGCCTGGCACAACCTGAACCTCCCTCCTTTCCTGTGAGCCCCAACACAGGCAAATCTTGCATGGCCAAAGCTAATCAGCAAATGCTGTCACACATGGATCCCTTAAACCATCCAAAAATTGATGGGGGGGATGTGTCCCAGAGCTGTATTTTTATTTTATTTATTTTTTTCCAGAGAGCTTCACAGGGGTTATGCAGGATGAAGTGGCTTAAGGGGAGATTTACGTGCTTGGCGACACGTACTTCTGGGGTAATTGATTCGCATAGAGCAAGGGAGAATGTTGAGACATCCAGCCTTGGCATGAAGTGCATCCTTTCCTCCTATTTCTACTTTTTTTTTTCACTGCAGGATTTCATGTTATGCTCCTCCATCCTGCAGCCTCCATCCTGCATCCACATGATGAGGGTGTTTTACTCCACACAGAAAACGTGAAAAGGATTTGGCCCTCCCAATTTTGCATCGTGGTGGAGGACAAATCCTTCACATTTCTACCTCGGTGACTTCCTCGTGTCCACTTGGCCCATTTTTCACCCAGAAGACCATGGCCTGGCTCCCAATAAACGCCAGTGCTGAATCAGTCCATGAGCCCAGCCTTGTCCCTGGCACCACTCCCTAAGCTGAGTCTTGCTCCCATCCCAAGCCTATCTGGAGTTACAAGATTAAAAACATTTTCTCATTCTTTTAGGCTGGACCATGAATATCACATTGCATCACAGGATGGTTGACGTTGGAAGGGACCTCTGGAGAGCATCTAACCACCAGGACATCATCATCAGTGCACTGGACAGGTCTTGCAGACAGAAGGAACCAGAGATGGCTAGGTGTTCACACCCTACAACCCAAATATCTGTGAAGAAAACAGTGCTTTTTATTACATATTCTAATAAGAACTTTATTACCCCAATCTTTTGCTAGCAGAACTTTACTGACGTTGCACCAGATCTTCCATCTTCTTCCCACTGGCAGAAACTATGAGGGGAGGCTGGATGCAGCTGTGTGTTCTGAGAGCTTTCTGGTTAGACTTCCCATTTCTTTTGAAGTCTCTGCTTCTTGACATCTCCTCCTAGGAGCATTTCTGTGGGAGCAGGTGATGGCAAGGGAGCAGCTGGTCCAAGAGGAGCATCGTGCGCAGAGCTCAGTGCGACAAGGCCAACACTCCTGTGCTCCCAGCTTGAGTGCCTGCTGCAAGAAGGAGGGGAAAAAACACATGAAAAATCTCATTTCATTCCTGTTCATAGATATCGGTTTTACAAGGAGGTTTATGGAGCTGTGCGGATGCTGCCGGGGTGACCTGTCACAGAGCTCCTGTAACAAGTATGTCAGCTCAGGTCTGCAGGTCTTGATGGAAAACAGGTTCGCCTACTCAATGTTTTGCTTTGAAGAATACACTAACATAGTATAATGCAGCCAACAACTTTATAATCCCATCCTACATATGCAGTTAAAAGCTTCTTTGGTATTTGAGTTCCTATCCGAGTTTCCATTCATTGGAGGATTTCAATACTAGGCTTATGAGCTGGACTGACCTTGTCTAGAAGACGCCACCTCCTCAGATGGAAGAGGGTTGGTTGAGACTGTATAGCAAAAAGAGACTATTGCAATGTGGGAGGACACCCTGACATGGTCAAAAACGGAAGAAGTGGCTGTAAACCCGAAGTCAAGTTGGGAGTCAAGCGTCATTATGACCTGGGATCTTTTTGCTCCTCTGCCTGCACAAGGGGAATGGTGTGGTGGCAAGTGGTACATGGCTCAAAACTAAACGACTCAATGGATTTGGAAACCTGCTTGGATCCATGAATTTCCATGTGTTCAAAGCCATTTGTGGTGCTGAAGACGAGCTCCACCACTTCCATGGAAGTGATTGAAGGTTCTTCATAAACCCCAACCCTTGCTCCTCCAGCGACTGGGGGAGATTCATTATACCCAGTAATCTTGCTCATGGCTGAGGTCAAGATGGTGCTGAAAAGACATTATAACGTTCGATTCTGCAAAATGCCGGTCACTTTGGCCCGGGCCAATCAAAGCATTAAAATGCATTTTACACTCCTGAAAGCTTCATGACATAGAGTACCTATTGGCATAACGAGTGATGCAACTATTGTTATATCTAGGGGATTTTTTGCAATGTACATATAAACTCTGCAAAAAATACATGAAGTCACTTGTTCTAGTAGCTATGCCAGGTGTTTCAATATGACTGAGGTGAACATAGTTCCTTTGGAGCCAACTGTGTGTTCTTTTGGCTGAATATGAAAGTATTGAGCAGGCCTGACTGATTTTTTGTTGCTAAATATTGCATGGCAGCCCCATGGACTTGAAAGCCCCAAGGGATCGTCTTGCCTTGCATTTTATCTGGCTGCTCCTGCCCTGCGTTTTGCTTTGGCAGAACATGAGGAGAAGCAGTTTTGAGCCAAGGAAGGACTGTGGCCATGAACAGCGTCAAGCTCATTGGAGAGCAAACGCCAAAGTCAATCCCCTGTGTCCCGAAGAATGAGGAAAGGCAGCATTTGCCACTGCTGACGCTAATGAGCTTACACAGGGTCGGTCATCTGAAATTAGTGCTCTTTTATGACCTTGTAAATGATTAGTAGCGACGCAGGAAGCGAAAGTGGTGCCACCTCAGCAGCACGGGGAGATGCTTTTGGACCACGGTGTCTCTCCAGCCCCTCATCCTCCGCACACGGCGCTTTTCCTGCTAATGGAGCCAAGTTTAATGGCCAGAGACATTATCTTTTTGCAGCTCAAGGACCCTTAGGAGCTCTTTGATTGGGCTTTTCTGGATTCTCTGGTGGGATAGGAGAGCAGAAAGCAGTGTGGAGATTAGAGAGGACCGGAGCTCATTAGCAGAGCACTCCTGCTCTCTCCTTTCCAGTTCCTAAAGCCTGACGGATGCCTCAAACAGGAAAAGAAAGTCAGGAATTAGCAGAGAGCTGTTAATACTGTGGAGTTCTTCCAGAAACCTGTCACACCACGGTATATGGATGCACAAATGAAGACCTCCCCTTTATGTGGTGGTGGTTCGCCTTAGTTGAACGTGCCAGAAGGCAGCACAGAGAGCTTTAATATTTATAGCATGTTGTGACCTGTAATATATTCAGCCTATTTTTAAGCCATGTAGCCCCACACACAGGGTTCTGCTGGTCTAAGACCTACAGTACCTCTGTTGTAGCCATCTACGTTTGCTTGAGGTTGAGCTGTCTTAGAAGATGCTTTCACTGTTGCTCATGGAAAGTCCTCCAGAAACCATCCTCAGCAGGAGGCCTGTTTATTTACATGAGGGAGGATTCAGATAAGGAGAAAAAACAGCATCCAAACACATTTTCTGAAGCAGGGAATTAGTCTCTAGCACAGAGAAACTAGTTAAAAAATTCAGGTTCTGATGAGAGACAAGGAAGGGAATCTATAGCAAGAGGAGATGAAACCTGCCTTGTTTGGATTATGTGATTAGAAGTTTTGCTATTTTCAGTATCACTAATCTGAAAAAGTGAGCAGTGTCAGCAGAAAATTAGCCAACGTGGGAGGAAAATTTGGTGGGTATTCGACGTTTTATTTCTACCTTGGAAATCAGTCATTAGCTGAGAAAACATACAGGGGAATTCAAGCAGTTTATGTTTCACTTCTTCTGTTGCACGCAGAGCTGAGCGAGATCGGTGACTTTTTCTGAAGCAAATTTGCGTGGGAAATGACAACAGCTCCTTCCACAGGAATCCTAATGGCTCCAAATACAGATTATTATTATTTTTCTTAATTGAAGTTTGAGGGGAGCCTGAAAATTGTTCAGTGAAGTCCATGAAAGACAAGCAGCTGGTGATGAGGAGGCTTTACTTCACATCTCCAAACACTACTGACGTAAATGAGACGTATGCCTACACATTTCATGTTCTTCACAAATGCCTGCATATTATTTGGGAAAGGGAATAACATCCTGACTGTTCAAACAAGGAAAGAGGCTAAGAGCAGTCAGCAAGATATTCAAAGTCTAAGCGAGAAAACAGAAGGCTGATATCCTGTTTGCTGTCCCAAAGTCCATCCCTCAAAACATCTCCTAATCTTTCTGTGGCATGGTTTTCATCTGGAAAACAGAAATATTTCCACATAAATCCCCTAATATACCAAATATTGGGGATTTCTGTAGCCCCAGTCAGCTAGAAGGGTGCATCTTAATGCAGGATTGCAAGAAGGAAAATGTGTTCACATTATGGGAAAATCCCAAGGGAAGGAGGTCACCGTCCTGTGGAGCTACTGACCATCTTTAGCTCCCAAAGGCTGCCAGCCTTTGATTCCAGGATGGAATTAATCAAGCCTTGTGATCAATACATATGAGATTAAAACCACGGGGTATGAGATAAAAGTCCTAATGCTGACTACAGCATGGGATTTTCCTTATGGACATGGTTGAGTCCTGTGTCACCTTGTCGCTTCCTGCTGCCAACAGCCGAGATTAGGAGAATTTTTTTTGTTGCTGTAGGTTTTTTTTTGCCTTTTTTTTTTTTTTTTTTTTTTTTTTTAAGGCAAATTCATCCAAGATGTGGCATGGCCAAACCACTCATGTGCCTTTTCACCCCAAAGTATTGGTCCAACTTGGTCCAAACGCGCCCTCCTTCCAGTCTGGCTCCCACTGGGTTAAGCTGATGTTGTGGGACCAGCTGTAAGCTGAAATGTGACAACAGGGCAGATGGGGCTGGAGATGAAGGATCCTGCCTTTTATTTGCCCTGAATTTTTTTTTCACATCCCTGTTGTCATGTGAAAGAGCCTTAAAGTGACTGTGGAGCATCAAACTTTTCCCTGCTTTCCACAGTGCTTGAGAGGTCTTTAAGGTCAGGCTCAATGAGTGGTTTTGTTGAGCAAGGGCTAAAGAAGAACTGTGGGATTTAAGTTTTATCTTGAAAATAATATTTCTCTCTCTCACCCAGACTGAAATGCTGCTAAAGTTGCAGACGGGTCAACTATTTCCTCAGTGAACCTCAGGAGCATGTGAAACGTTGGGCAGGGAAAGAGCATCATTGAAGGAAACTTTTAAAATAGCAATCCCCGTAATAGGATTAAAAGTCTCCAGCCAATATGGGAAAAGGCTTGAGGAGATTACGCGGCACACGCAAGGGGAAGGATTAGCAGGAGATGGGACAGAAACGCAAGCCAGGCGCGCGTACTCAGTGCCAAGAGTTCTCCACCTCTGGACAGGCTGTCCTTCCACTGCCCATGAGGAATAGTCCCCGTGTCATGCTTAAATGTGCCAAGGCATGGCCAGGAATGTGCATTTAGGACACGTGCCCTACGCTGTCATTGACATGGGAGAAGACTCCTGGGTCCTTCCTTGACGCAAGTGGTTCCATGGAGAGCACGGGCAGTGCTGCATGCCCATGTGTGATACTTCAGGAGCTGCTTTTCTCCTTTGGTCGTTGGGACTGCTCTTAGTTTCTTGTCCTACAGTGCCCTGGGAGATGTCACAACCAATTCAGGCATCAAAAATAGCTACCTGTGTGTGGCTCCAGATTGATCCTTTTGCTTCACTTTGGTCTCCTGAGAAATGGATTTTTTAACATATCTGTTCCTCACATGCTGAACTATATAGAGGATGTTTTCTCCCCCAGCATGCTCAGGAGATAGATGTAACTGCAGTGCAATACCCTCAGATCTGTAAAGGTGCATTCTGTAGTGGTGCATTTCAGCCAGAATAGCAAGAAATGAGTGTCCTACATGTTGTACAGGGTGTTCTTTAGTTTCATGGTCTTTGTAACTTAGGAGTTTTAGGATGGATCAGTGAGACCTTTGCTGACCTTCACTCCTGGTCAGCCCTCTTGCCATATTAATGTGAGATCCGTGCTATGTAGCACTGGGACAGTCACACCAAGGTGACAGAAGAGCTCAGCTAGGTCTCTTTGCTGCTAGAGAAGGGACATGGTGCTCTTCTCCATCACCTCCGAAGACTCCCATCCCATGTGGCCCCAGGTCTTCAGAGCAGTCATGTTTTGCTGTATGACACAGCCTCATTTCACCCTTTTGCACTCACCCTGCAGCCGAAGCATCTGGTCCTTTTAAAACAGTATTTCCTTTTATTGATCTAAATGCGTCCTCAATGAGCTCGTCCAACCGCCTGTGACCTGACTGGTCTCAGCGACGGCTGCCTCTTGATGTGCAAACCAGGGAGCAGATACTTTGAAATCTCTCTCTCTGTTAATAGCAACAACAGCAATAACGGCATGCATCAAAGTGCTTTACATTAGCAAATGATAATGACGGATGGACGAATGCTGCCTAACCCTGGGTCTTGATAATGAGCTGTATCCATTAGACAGGGCTCCTACACAGAGACACGTACATTAGTGTGTGCAAGGGGTTCCCAAATGGTGCATGGCCCTGCATACAGCAAGGGGCTGCCATGGTCAGTGTTGGCTCGTGGTGCTGCTGGTGGTGCCCAGAAAGAGGGAAATCTACGGGCACCTTAATACTTTTTTCTTTGAGGAGAATGTATTTGAGACATGTCCCTCGGATTGAAAGATCAGAGCACTCCAAGAAATAGATTATTAGCATGTGCAAGGATTTGTGCACTCTTAGGCCATTTAGACCTTGGTCTTGTACTTTAAACTAAGAGTTATAGTCTCTACTGGAGAGACTGTTTTTTACAGAGCATTTTTCTCCTACCTAGAGCAGGATGGGATGAGATGACCTCTGGAAGTGCTGGTCTCCTCCTTCTGTGCAAGAAAGCTTTCTTCTACAGAAGGATCTTTGGTGACTATCAGACACATAGGTCAGGAGACCTTTCTTTTTAGCCATCTAAAAAATTCAAAACATGGGGCTACCTGGTGCTTTCAGGGAAATGCCAGATATACTGACCATGTGCTATATGGGCAGGTAGAGTGCACCGAAGGCATCCTGAGGTCCCTAATAGGGTTCCAGACAATGTGCAATGTGCCGTAGATGACCCTGATTGAGCAGAAGGATTGGACTAGATGATCTCCTGAGGTCCCTTCCAACCTCAGCTGCTTTGACCCTGTGATTCTGTTGGTGATGCTTTGCTTGAGCCAATGGCTTTTCAGCACACGGGGAACTGCTTTTCTAGCCCTTTAGCAAATATTTTCTGTCTCTGAGCCATCCTGCTATCATCATTCCAGCCAATCTTCCTGCAGCAGAAGAGATGGCTTTATGGGTCTGGTGAAGACCTAAGTAATCTTTGTCAAGGTACCCAATGATGGAGACTCACATCTCCCAGCAAACTGCAGGAGCAGTTGCCATTAAAGATACACGTCTGATTTCTGAGCTTGCCTTGCAGACTGCCCTGAAAACCATGGACAAGAAGGAGCCTACATCCCATGGCTGCACTTCCAGGTGTCAATCTCTCCAAGCAGCACGTGCAGTCCCTGGCTGATTTTTACTTGCAGACTATTAGATGAGGAAGCACTGTAATATATAACAGGATATTGATGCAGACTGAAGGACTTGCACTTCTTTATTGATGCTCATTTAAATTTAATATAAACATCACTGTATGGCCCTGACCATGGACAAAAACCTCCAAGAGCTTCTGCTTTCTGTTTTGACCCAAGTCTGAGTTTCACCCAGTTAGGTGGCAAGCGGCCCTGGATCGCTCATGAGGTTGCTGACTCTGATGAAGTCCTGACAGCCCAAGAGCCTCTGATTGCTGCTGATGCATGGAAGGCTGCAGTACAATTGCATGCGGATGCGATGAGATACTTGTCTTTTCCTTTAAGGCTGGCTCTAGCATCATCTTCTTGGCAGCTCTGGGCTAGGGACATGAGAGGTCACATGGCCCTTGGCTGTTCAGAGACTGGCATCCTCAAGTTGGCTGGATGTGGATGCTTCCAGCCAGCTTATGTGATGTGCTGTGTTTTATTTTTGGAGACAAAGCCACGGAAAAACATTGAGGACTCTTGTCTTGATCACTGCAGCTCTCCATCGTTGGCTCTCTGACTTCTGCATTTAATCCATAAATGCTATCCCATAATCAGTGTGTTTCTGATAATTTCTGCTGTGTCTGTCTTTTTTTAAAACCTCGTGGCGACTGCTTGTCCTGGTCCATGCTAGGTTCAAGCTCCTCATCTGCATCTTAAAGGCTTGTTAACTGCCGTCCTGCAGATTTATTGGTATCTCTGTCAGCCAACATGAGGTCATTACTACTAATGAGGTGCTGTCCAGCATGGAGCTTCTTTTGCAAGCAGCATTTCATGTACTAATGCTCTATCCTTGCACATGAATACTCCTGAAATACCCTAAACCTGACTAGCAGGGCGATCTAAGTAGACCTAGTAGTCAGGAAAGTGAGGTGTAAACTTGTGTTGATATGACTTTACATTTGAAATAAGTCTGAAGCTGAGGCAATGCTTTTGAGCTCGGTCTTAAAACAATATCGAGTACCATCACCCCCTGGAAGGACTGTGTTTCTTTGTTCCAACTCTGAGCACAACAGAAGGTCTCGCAGACCTTTTTTACATGGCTGAACACTATGTTCCCATCTTCATGTTGCTGCTGATGTGAACCTAGAAGGTGGCACTAACACTTGTTCATAACCTCTTATGAAAAACTCAGGCTGCAAGATCTCCCTGAACAGCCTCTTAAAAGTAAATACATTTTTTCCCACAAAATTCCCTTTAAACGTGGCAAGTAGAGTACTTTCATCTGCCTACTGAAGTGCAGATCATATTATCCGTATCAACATTAATGTATAACTTACATATAGTAAAAAGCTCTCAACATATATCAAGAGTTTTCTCAGTGCCTTCTGTAATAGTCAAATGAGCCTTAGAGCATTTTCAAGTGGAAAGGCCTTATCAATCTAAATGTTAACGCTCTTGTTTCTCCACAGAACAGGCTGTTGGAATTCAGTGGCACTTGACTCTGCTCTTCCATCACCCAGAGGCCTGCATAGATTTCAGTCAAGGTCTCCATTGCCTTGTGCATGGGGCAGTTATTACAGTTATTACAAGAGTGTCACAAACTTTTGGACCAGCACTCATCATCATCATAGGCTCTGTCCATATCAGTGAATTTAACAGGTTCAGCTTCTGCATTGGAGCATAACGATCCTCACTGGGACATCTTCACCATATTCCCAGCAGAGTCTTGACTCAGGTCAACTAGCACTGACCCAAATAATCCTCGAGTCCAGATCAGGTATTAGCAGGGCTTAAAAATTCCCCTTAATAGTTCGTCTGGATGCAACCACGCTGCTTAGGAGCCCAAGGAAGGTTGATAGTATAGATGTGGCTAGACCACAGCAGCTGGGCTGGAGGCCAGAGAAGAGACCCTGGCACTGTTTATTTCACTAGGATAAATGCAGCCTTAACATTAACGTTGCATGTGCTGGCATCTCAGCGTGTTATTAGAGCTGCCATCTTTCAACGCTATTGTGCATGTATTTTCTGATGGGCCTTGGCTGTGTTTTCTAAAGCTGTGCTGTGAGAAAGTTGTAATTGGACTCTTGAAATTTAATTTAATGGTTGCCTGGTTGTTGGGCAGTTTTTCCTGTCCGTTGTACGCCAGGCAATAATCATATTCCATCAGAGGCAGGATAAGCCGGTACGTCCTGCACTGCTAAGGGAGGCACAGGCTCATTGCCTGCTAGTGCTCCTTAGTTGTTTTTCTGTGCAAAAAACCAAAATCTGTGTGACTTTTGTCCATGGATTTATGATGGGTTATATGTCGTGGATTGAATTCAAAAGAAGATGGTGAAAATATCAAAATGTGGTGAATTCAGCAGCCCTCAGTCAAAACAGATAAAACTAGAGTATAGAGTATAACCACAGGGTTGAATATGTTGAATTCAAATGCATTATTTTTTTAAAAAAGCTGTCTGAAATTAAACATGATTTCATGGCTACCCCTACGCAGGCTTAAATTGATTAATAATTACTGAAATCATGAAATGACAATAAACTGCATCATCTGAGCCATAACTGAGCGGCTGAGCGGCTGCGAGAGAGCTGGAAAGTGGCATGGGGGAAGCATGGATTCGGGCTGGGAGAGGAACACTGTCTTCTGCAGGTGCATTTCCTCCAACCACTTGAGATGCTCCAGGTCTTGGGGCTGCTGCAAGATCCGTGGAAGATGTCCAGATCCCTTGGAGAACTTGTCCTAGGGTTCATGGGGCAGCATCTCCAGTTGGGAGCTCCTGCCAGTGGTCCCTGTTTGATGTTATCTGAAGCATCTGAAAAGCACCCTCAACCTCAGGACAACCAAGTGTCCCACATAAACCCCACTAGATACACCAGGTCAATGTCTCACCTACAAGGTTTGCTCCTAGTCTGTTATAAGAGAAATTTATTGCAGGCAAATCCCTTCCAGGAGGGAGCAAGAGACAAAATCTCCCGGCTTGTCTTCTGGCTTCAGCCCGCTCCATCCCCGCAGCTTTTATATCCCCTGCCTGCTGCTCATCAGTATTCCTTGCAAAGGGCAGCTGCTAATCTTCTCACTCTAGTTAGCACCGTTGGAGATTTGGGATGCGCTCGGGGCATGGGGTCCTTCTGCTGCGTTGCGTGAGCCGCAGGTCTCTGGAGCTCGAGCAGTGCTGTGGTGGCCAAACGGACCCAACCCACGACACGCACATTTTAAATGAAAAAAATTAAATAAAATAGTTTTTGCTACGTGTATGTGTGTTTTCATACGTGTATGTATTTATATTTATATATAAATACATATATATCTTTTCCCCTCTGAAACAACCGGCTTCCCTTTGGGAATAAAGGGGATCTTTAAAAATGAAAAAAAAAAAAAAGCTTCCAGACAGTTTTTCATGTCTTACTAGAAGCAGTTGGCTCTATTAGCAATTTAAATGATGCCTGATATTAGCATAATTTTTAATGAAGCCAAGCACGTGTTTCGCATTTGTGTTTCCGAGGCAGCAGCGAGGAGGCACTTGGACCCTCGACAAACGTAGCACACGTTGGCTACGAGAAAATAAGGTGCAGTGCCCCAGTCTTGAGCTGTTTTTGGCAAAAAAACAAGCAGCCAACGCTGAATTCAAAGTCAAGGGAGGTTAATGCTCCCCTGCTAAGCCGGTCGATCGCGCCCGCCCAGCTCTCATAATGCCACTGGCTAAGGACATGCATCCAGACTCAACGGGGCACCATGTAGCCGCTAACATCAGGATTAACGTTGCCCGTTCTTGACCTTCTCGTGTGGTTTCCGAGCCCTGGCTGGGCTTTTCTTTTCAGTGGTTGTTGGTAAGTGGATTTGCACCACGCTCGTTTTCTCCTTTACTCATTGGAATTTGGCAGGGAAGCTGCTCCAAGACAAAAAGGCCGATGGTTGCGCGACCTGGGACTCATCACATGGTCATTGGCATGGTAGCAACTACATGGATGAAAACAGAGCTTGCAAATCCCTTGTTGTAGCACATGCAATGGAGAAACGGGATTTCTCTGTTCTGCTTGCTTTTTTTCCTCCCCAAATCTTGGGAATACTAGGGAATAGCTCTTCCCCACTGCCACAAGTTTTTAGAAGCTCTGAGATGTGATCCAGAAGCTTCTGTCCAATAAGCCAGGTTGAAACTTCAACCCATAGTCCTCTCCATCCACTTGGGAGTCCAAAAGGGGACAGCAAGCCTATGGCAAGAAACGATGACTAAAATCATCTGCCACTCTAGCTCTATTCTTATTACTTTAAACTCTTATTTGCTTTACAGCACCCTTATGGCAGTGGGCATGGAGGGAATGCCAATGGGTTTTCTCCGTGATCAAGTGTCAGAAAAAGTAGAGGTTTTTTTGGGCTAAAGACCCAAATGGTTTATTTGTATAAGACGAGCTGATAGTTGAAGTTCACCCATTTTCTTCCTCTTATTTTCCCCACCTCCCCCTGCCTGCACCACCGATGCTTTGCACCATGCCAGGTCCTTGCACATGAGCCATTTGCGATGTAAGCAGGGAAATTATGCGTGGGTGTGAAATCTTGTGTGCACACATGTTCCACATTTTGTTTGCTTAAAAGCCCATGCAAAGCTTTTTCCTTTTTTTTTTTTTTTTTCCTCTTTCTTAATGGGAAAATCCTCCTGGGAAGCGAAGTTTCACAGGCAATAGCACACAACACGAGCCAGTAACAGATCCCTTCCGGGGAGGGCAGAAATCCCTTGCAAGCCCTAGTGGAGGGCCACCCTTTGGGAAGCAGGAGGTCACACTCCGCAACCCGCGCGCGCGTGCGGATCGCATGCCACGAGACGGGAGCATCCTGATTAGGGCAATCGGCACCTTTCCAGGACCCACTTCTGCTTCCCTCATCCTGGAACTGTCCCAAATATCACAGATGTTTTGACTGCTCTCCCGGAGGGCGGCAGCAGCTCCTTTCCGCTTGCTGCACGTTGTGCCCTGGCAAGCGGCGAGCTGGCTGCTGCCATCCCGCTCCCTCTGCTCCACTCTGGAGACAGCACTTTTGAGAAAGGACCTTAGGGTGTCCTCAAGATACCGTCTTGGGCTCTTGCATGCTGCAGTCATTTCTGGGCAAACACTCCTTTTCATGACATCCTGTAAGAGCTATGTCTTCAGAGGAACCTCCCTGTTAATAAGGATGCAGAAAAGAAGGGAGATGAGAAGGATGGAGGCAGGTCAAAGCATTCTCTCCAAAGGACAGTGAGTTACGACAAAGGAGCAAAGGAGCAGTGCAGCAGGTCAACAAACTTTCGGGATCAAGATGAACATTCCCAACCCACCCTAGTGCAGAGCAAACCCAACCTTGATTTTCATCCTGTCCTAGGAGACAAGGAATGGGATAGTAAGTCGAGAGATGTGAAACCACATCTTAATTTGTTGTATAACCTTAGAGAACTTTTTCACTTCCATCTCCTATCCTGCCCAGTTCCTCAGAAGAGGATGTGAAGCTTAGTTCACTCAGGAATGCAAAGTGCTTGGGAAAGATCAAGTAAGAGACAGCACATATTATTGCTGCTGATATTTTGTTTTTTTCTGGCAGTCAATTAAGGGGGGAGATCTGACAATCACAAGTTATTCACCATGCCATATAACAGCCTCTTGTAGGGTAAATCTTCCTTGGGAAAAGCAAAACAAAACGGGAACTGCCTGTTTATGAGAAGACAGCAGTACTAGAGAAGCATCTCAGAGCGTTACAGACCCGGCCCATCTCCCACCTGGTGTCCTCATTTAGATCTGCGTGAAGCAATTGCAAAGTGGGTGCAAGTGTTGTTGTGGCAGGGGAGCGGGGCTGGTTTGCTTGGCACTGACGCCAATGTGGTAATGAGTCCAGATTGGGAAAGGGATGGAGCTCAGATGGAGCCAAGGTGTGTGGGGACTGAAGGGCTGGAGCTCCTAGGATCCTCTGAAAACCTGATCCTGGAGACAGAATTCCAGCTGCAGCATTATGGGACTTGCTGTGGATAGAGTGAGGAGGACCCCTGAATTAGGTTAAGGGATATTAGGGCTACATCTCTAAGGGTACACAGAGCTCATCCAGGGCAGGGACATTTGTCCCTTCACACAGGACCATCCCTGCTGGGGTCTGTGGGGAGAGATCTCGCTTTGTCCTCAGGCTGTCCTCTTTCACCTAATCCTCGTGTAGCACTTGGACCTTGAATGATCCCTTCCTTTCTCTCCGTCACTTTCTGATGATGGATTCAGGCAGCCTGGAGAGCTGCTGTTGCATCTATTGAGTAAACCAGAAGCCCCACAGAGAGCTCTGCAGGAGACAGCGCAGGCTTAGGCACAAAAAAACATTGCTGCCTTAAGGCTGAAATACAACCCTTTCCCTACCTTTTTCATTTTTTTTTTTTTCGTTTTTACTTTGAAAGAGTTTTCTCTGATTGAAAGATTGCCCATGTGGTCACTCATGGTGATTTACCTGTGAACAGGCATGAGATTCTGCCCTGAATTCAGATGTCGCAGAGAAATCCTAGGACAGACCACAGTTATACAAGTTTGAGCCTGGTGCTGGAGCTAGTTCTGTTAATTAGAATATGTGTCCTGGCACCACAAGTGGTCACAAAGAGAAGCCTGGCTTGGTGTCTCCTCTGGAGGACATTGTCATCAGCAGCACAGACCTACCCAGTACAGTTAGGTCTCACGAGACTCTATGGAAGGAGGTTGCATGTGTCTTTCTGGAGGTTTGACTTTGAGAAAATCTATTTGAAAAGATGTAAGTGGTTGAGGAGGTGGATCACATAGATGGTCCATTGGTGTTTGTGTCTACACAGGTCTTTGTTGGCTACAGCCTTGGATGAAGGATGAAAATTGCCTCCTTGGAGGCCATCAGATGCATGGCCAAGTATCATCTTTAGTGGCTTAAATCAAGCTAAATAAGGTATGTCCACCCAGTGGAGTGCAATGAAACATCTGAACTAGCTCTTAGCAGGCCAATTATCCCGATGAGAGGTTGTTGTGATGTACCTATCCTGCTTCCAGGATCTTCACTAGTTTGGAGTTCTCCATACGTACCCACAGAGATTACTGCTGCCTCAGTAATGGTACTGCGTAATGACTATGCTCGTACAAATTAATAATAATAATTAACTAACAATTGAAAACGTGGAGGGATCCTTTACTTCACCATGGAGTGAAACAGATCCCATTAAAGCCAGTGTTAAGGCTCTTTCTTTTTTCCTCCAGAGAGAGAGAATCCAGCCTTTGATGCACATTTGATTTATATCAACAATTGCTAGTGAATGGATGAGGTTGAATTTCAGGAATCTGAAATGTGGGGCTGTCCACAAGCACCTCATCTGCAGAAGCCTGAAGATATCAGTGTAGAGTGAGACTGTGGGTTTACCTTCACAGATATGATGAACAGGCTCATATCAGAGGTATATCTGCCTCATACTATCAGTATCTCAATCCAACAAGCGCTGTTCTACGTGGCTGTTATGCCAGGTGGGTTGGCATGGTCTGGGACTTCCCCAGTGAGCCAATGGGAATGGCATGGAAGGACAGTGTCCAACTGCTGCAAATCCTAAGAGGAGCGGGGCAATGGTAGGGCTGGAAGGGAAATGGTGGAGAAGTGTTTATGGTAGTGGGGGTGGCGGTGGTGTTGACACTGTCTAACTTCAAGCATCTGATGTGCCTTAAAAAGAATCACAAGCAGACAAGGTTGATGACATTAATAGTTCTCCACCTACAGGGTTTCAGTGTCTCAGTTCCCCACTGGCAAAGATAACTCCACCTTCACCCTGGAGATGTAGGACAAGAAATGCAGCGCAGGCTGAAGGCTGAAATATCACGACAATGATTACCACTGAGCTATCTAGGAGAGGAGAAACTCTCCTTTGCTCTCTGAGCTGTTCTTCATGTCAAATTCCTGCTCCATCCAGGGAGCATCCAATGAACATGTCTATAGTCAGAGTTTTAGCTGAGGACCATGGTAAAAACCAGCTTGCATTAGCAGTGACTCTAGCCTAATATCTTGGATGTAACTGTAGCCAGGACCAAACACTCAAGAAGACCTCAAAAGTGGAGGATGCTCATGCTGCTCATGTCGCTGTGATTCCTGATCCTGGCATATCCAGGACTCTGTCACCACTCCTGCAAGGTCTAGCAGAAACATTAGTCCTGACTTTGTCTTTCAGAGAATCACACCTGGTTTATCCCTGTCAGACTATCTTCCTCCCTGCATCACTTGCACAGGGCTTTGAGTAGATAAGTTGTATGGGAGCTGAAGTGAATTACGTCAACTTTATTTGTCCTCATTTTACCCACCAGGTAGAGGTCAAGAGGAAGCATCCCATTCTGAGTATTTTATTTTGGATTTTAATTTAGGAACTTCTGAGTCATCTTATCTGATTGAAGTTGACCCCTGCAATCCTGCCTGCTAAATACTTCAGAGGAAGGAGCAAGGAGTCCATCAGCAGGTGACAATGAATTTCCTTGCCCGTCAGTAAAGTTTCTGTAACTCTCTTAATCACAGTTTGTCTTTCACCTGAACAACTGCTTAGGTGAGGACTTTAACTAGTGCTAGTGGTGCTAAAATAAATTTCTTCTAGCGTTACATTCCCTCAGTTGGTCTCCACTTTTCCCCACGGTTGTTTCCTACCTGCTGTGCAAGGCTGTCATCTGTAAAGCAAACTGATGACAATCGTCCTTTTAATAACATCAGTGCTCCGTCCAGCACAGCCAAGCACCGAGACCAATTTGGGCCCTGAACACTTCATTATCATCCAATTCCCCAGAAACATAATTACTATCACGGTTAGTGGTAACCTGGACTCTTAAGGATGAAGTAGGCTTCAACTTGCTGGAAGAGGACTTGTCTTTTTGTTTTATACTTGCATTGTGCTTAGGTCAGCAGAGTATCGAGCAGGGAGCCTGGCTCTGAAATGCCAGCAGCTTTGACAGCCACATCTCAAGGAGTAAAATTAAACCTGCACTTAGGAAGATTAGTGAAGAAGAGAATGAAATACAGAGATACAGAGATTGCAACCTGTTTTTTGGCATGGATGTTCCTTCCTTCCTTCCTTCCTTCCTTCCTTCCTTCCTTCCTTCCTTCCTTCCTTCCTTCCTTCCTTCCTTCCTT
>JAVCKT010038207.1:0-17206 GCA_032273925.1 Rhynchotus rufescens
TGGAGAAAAAAAAAAGGAAGAAAAAAAGAAATGAAAAATAGTTTCTGAAAACCTTTGTGCTATTGAATTCTGCCTGCAAACTCTCAAGCATCGGATTCCTTTACTATAGTACTCTCATTCTGCATGCTATCTGTAAAAGACCTACCAAAAAAAAAAAAAAGCAGGATGTATTTGTGGAAAAAATCTGAGTAAAACAATACAAACCTTAAGCCTGATTAGGATGCATCTGCCCTCCTCTTTTTTTTCTTTTTATGCTTTTACTTCTTTTTTTTTCCCCTCTTTTTTTCAAAGTCTTCCTGGATACATCTAAATTTGAGGCATTCTGTTTCTTGAACTCTTCATCAGTTCACAGCAGTTTTGGGTCTGGACCCCCCAGCCTTTTTTTCCATCGACTGAATAAAAGCAGGGAGGCAAGAATTCAAACGTTGGACCCTAGAGTAAAAAAAGGAGCTTTAAGCACAGCAGATAAACATGTTGCCTTCTTCTCTGTTTGGCAACCCGGAGAAAAGATAGGGTGGGAAAAAGAGTAGAAAAAAAGGGAAGAGCAGCTCTGCAGAATAGCAACTTTTGGGGGGGGGGGGGGGAGGAGGAAGAAGGGGCATATGAATAAAGTACCCTACTGCTGGATTTCCATAAAGATGTCCTCTTCAACATAAAATCCTAAATAAAATACAAAGAATTTATGAACTTGTCCAGGATTTCCAGAGCAGAGTGATGAAATACATCACCAGATGCCTGAACTGAGCCCACTGCACTGCAGCAGGGCATATGAAGCAGCTCAACCCCTTTATACAAGTGGCAACTTCTCTGGGAAAGTCTGGGCAGAAGTAGAGCTGTGCTGCTACCGCGTGCTGCCATCGCATCCCCACAGCTGCAAATCCACCTGCTTCAGCACTACCCTGCAGAGCAGCAGTCACCCCCGTGGGCAAGACTGGCCGTGGTGGCACTCGTGCTGGTGGCGCAGGGCTGCTCTGGAGCTCTGGCTGGGGAGGACAAAGCGGGGACCGCTGCGGGTGCCGCTCACGCGCTGCCGTGGGGCAGCTCCACAGGCCTCCGTGGTGGCCGCGCTCAGGGCCCAACCAACGAGCCCAACGCTGCTTCATCCCAGGGATGAGCAAATAAGGCTTTTATCTCCCCTCAGAAAAGCAAGTTTCTTGTCCTCAGTGCTTGGTGAGAAAATGATTCAGAGCTGTGAGCACAAACCATCAAGAAGCAAAGTCTATATTCTATATTTCCTTCTTTTTTAAGGCAGGAGCTCACAGAGATAAAACATACATGAGGCCAGGACAGGCTGCTGGTTCCAATGTGAAAGTGATTTCCTAAGCACATCGACATCCAAAGCCATAACTGCCAAAGCCTCAGAGTCTGTGGACTGTTACTAATGCCAGCTAAAGAATTAAACCAACTTACATCAACTGAGGAACACACACTTAAGAGTTGGACCTCACTCATCTTGTCTTCACATGACCTTAAAATTTTTTTCCTGCATCTTCTCCTTCCTGTTTTTCTATTTTGAAATGATATCATACGCAAGCAGTAATGAAGGGCATAGTGGCAAGTGCCAACAACAGAAGAAAAAGCAGCATTTGGAGGAAAACTCATTGTGAGGTGGAAAAGCTTAAATCTGTCTACTTCATCTTGCTGTACCTCAAACTTCAGCTCCAGAACAGTTTATAAGATTGTCCTTTTAGAATACATGCATTTAAAAGCACACATGTAAGGGTGAATTTCTAGTATTTAGCTTTCCTGAATTCCTTTGGCAAAAAGCAAAAATACACAACAACATATTTCATAGTATGGCAGCATTTGATCACTTTTCAAAGTTTTCCAATTCCACCATATTCCTCTACCCTTGTTAAAAAACTCATTGCAAAATTGAAGTGCACAAGCTCTTATATACATCAAAACAAGTAAAGACTTAATTAAGGTACCTAGGCACAGAAATTAAACTTCATTTCTCCATTTTACCAGAACAGTCTGACTAATTTAATGGGATTCACAGGATTTTTATTTTTCTTGAGAGTATACTGTATTTGTGTGTAAGAAATACAGTGGGCTGTGTTGGTTTTTTTGTTTGTTTTGCTTTGAGAAATTCTTATAATTCCACCTTTCAGAGGTCTAGACTATATTTTAGTACTGTAAAGAAACCTTGATTTACAAAAGACTATTCAACGTAGGATATCATATCTTTGCAACAACCTCCACTCTTCAACTTCTGTAAACGTCTCTTCACAAAGTCCCAAAACTTTTTCTGTGTTACAGGCAAACCACTTGAAGCTTAAGAGTAATTTAAATTTCTACGTCTTTTTCTGGCATGTGTATTTTGAGATAGAGGTTATCAAGCAAGAAAAATAGCAAAGATTCTTTGCAAACAGGTCACTTTTCTGGCAGGGGATTCAGCTCATTGCTATTAAACATTCACATGGAGTTTGTTTTCTTGTTTGCTTGTTTTAAAACTAGAAACAACATTCAGTCCCATATTCAGAATGTGTATGTCATGTTTCAGCCCGAAGCATACTTTTATGGTTAAATTATAAAATCTTAAATTAAGAATTTATCATAAAAAATACATGACAACTCCTTGGCAATAACACTGCAAACATCACTGTAATGATAAAAATGATTAAATGATATCACTCTGTTTCAGACATTGCCAACAAATTTTGTGTTAACTGCTTGCAATTAAAGGCTATTTTTAATAACAATATATGAACAAGAATTCTGCCACTATTTCTGTAATTTTCAAAATATTACTAAAATAAATATGTTAAATTAGTTCAAGGGAGAAAAAGGAACACAAAGAAGGAAGTAGACTGCATCAGAACTGCAAAAATCCCAGGCAACAGGAAGTTCAGTCTTAATCTAAATATTCTTATTACAGGTTACCCAGAGCAGGAGACATGAGAAACTCTGTTTACTACTAACTTGATGTAATGTGTCAGGCTTGGGGAACTGAGCATTTTGAAAGTTACACTGCATAACGCCCAGTAGAATCCTAATAAACTAGCGGAATAACATTAGAGAAACAAATTAAGAAAAAAATAGTATGATGGGGACAGCAGGATTAGTACTGGCAATGGGCTGCATTTCTTTTCCAGCCTTTTCTTTGCTCATCACAAATAAGTTAGCTAATTTCTAAATATAAAAAAATGACACTAATTAGAATAGTAGCTTCAACATCTGTGTGTACTCAAAGTTAAAACTTAATTAGAAGTTAAAACTATGTTGTTTTATTTATATGTACTTAGCAAATTTAGCCCTTTAAACATTAAATGGAAGTTTACTTAGGAAGGGGTATTGCAATGAAACATTTAGACACTCTGCTAATTTTTTCCCCTGGTTAACGATATCAGCCTTTCTACTGACACAATCACTATCAAAGAAAGAACAAAATGAGAAACCTGACAAATACCAGCAAATATTTTCACCTTCTTTCTAGAGTAAAGAATGCCTCAGAATTGCTACTACTCTTATTTCAGTTTTATTCTTTCATTCAGCCAGGGAATTCATATACTCCAGTCCCCTAACAATGATACTCAGCTAATAAACTCTTACAGCCTTTTGCTCTCTATCAAAACCACTGCATAAATCCCTGCCGAGGAATCCGTGCCACTCAGACACATGTACAACTGCCCCCCCTTGAGAACAGTGAGCAGAACCCGTGACAATCATTAATTATAAGATAATAGCAATAAAAAACCCAAACCTGGGAGTTATTCAGTTGCTCTGTTGACCACTGCAGGACGCTTACTACCTGGTGATTAAGTAATCTAATAATTTATTGCTCAGCATAAAAGATTTCTATCTCCCTAGTCAGATTTGACATCAGCATAACTCACCTTCTTATGAGGTATCAGCCCTCATTTTCAAAAAATAAAGAAATTAATGAAAATATTGCTTCATAGGCAAGGTTGGTTTGAACATTGTCACAATTTGAGCATTATCCTCCAATGCAAACACAGATACCTGACCCAGCATACCCTTAAAAGAAGAAAGATCTTAGTTCACAAGATCTAGAAATGGAAAAGCTAAAATTAGAGCAGGTTATGGAGACAGGGATAGCCCTCACTCAGACAGTTAGGCATAAAACTGGTTTTAATCTGATGACAAATTTTATTGACCCTATTTGGGACTGCATGGCACATTAAGGTGCATTTTGGCTACAGAAGCTAGACTGCTATGACAAAGAAGCAGTTTTTAAATACAGAGGGCAAAGAACATTGCCACTTTTGCTTACAATTCAATCTGTAGTCAAGAGATTAGCTTTCAAACATGGTCTTAAAATGCATGTTTTCCAGTTGATACAAGTATTAAGGACTCATCTACATGACAAATATATGTTGTGTTCAAACAGCAACAAGAGAGTTTATGTTAGTGGAAGTGATGACTGCAATTTTACAGGCATAGTAGCCAAGGGGAAATTGTGTTCAACTTCATGGATTAAATCCTGGTGGAAAACAATGTTTTACTTCTGCACTTTAAGTATTTTCTTCCAATGTCAGGAAGTCTGGCAGTTGTTCTTTATAACAACTGAGGGAATCAGTCAGATTTGCTCTGCTGGAAGTTCATTTAGGGAGCTAGAATTTGCATTAGAGGTTTTATGAAATCTCCTGAAGATTTTTAAGAACAAAATAGGATGGATAAATATCTGTTGGGCATGGGTCAGGTATACTCATTCTTGCCTCAGTGCATGTTTACTGACCAGCTGTTATCAAGATGTCTTCACCAGAGACAGTCTCAGAATTCTAATACTTCTGTTGAGAGCCCTGTGTCCTCCTTGGACTCACTGGTCACTCACGTGAGCTAAAATATGAAGCAACAAAAAGATCCTGTGAATATCCTCAGTTAAGGAGCCAAAGAAAGAGTCAGAACCCTACTGCTAGGACTGAGAAGGCAGATCAGCCTTCAGGGGGTGTCAAGGAAGGTGTATTTCTCAGGAAAGAAACAAGTGTAGAAGCTCCTTAAGATTCTTTGAAGACTAAGACGTGATTTCGTAAGTTTGACAGAAGAAAACTTCCTTTAAATTTCTGATGGAGGAGGAAGAAAGGATTTTAGAGGAACAGTGAGTTTGTTAAAGCTGAAAGAAAAGTTATTAAAAGAAAAGTCAGAATGCAGAACATATTACTATTAAAAATCTGCTTGAAAAATTGTATTGTAGGATAACACAAAGAAAAATCATGGTATCAATGCCTAATATGTCATGCAAGTATTCTTTAATGAACTTTTTTTTAGTCCGTAGCTCAAATCCTGACATTTATTATTTCAATGATTTCAGATGCTCTTTCCAGGATTTCTGTGAAAAAAGGTAGCCATTTTCAAACCTTGAAACAAATTGGCTCCCGTATGCAAGTTTAAATTATCCATCACCCTGCAGGAGGATTCAAGCAAAACCAAAGGCTATCTTGATGAATAATCAAGGTAAATTTGTCACATTTTTTACCATGCTGCATACTTTCAGAGTTTCATAAAAAGATCCACATAATTAGTTTAGCTTACCAGGAAAAAAAACGTTGAATGACAAGGTCAGGCTCTTGCCCTTTCAGTAAATTAGAGAAGATTGCCATAAATTGCATAATATAATGAAACACCAATTTGCATATTTGCTGCTATATTAAAAGGGATCAGTTTTAGCTCGCAAAGCAGAACAAATAAAAACATGCATTTTAATAACTCAAATTACTCCCAGGAAGTGACCCTCAGCAGAAAGCCTGATTATCACTACTTAATTAGAAGCCTTGGAAATCTAAATCCTCTTTTAAATCCTATTCTGTGTACAGTGAAAGATGAAGCCGTGAGTTTTGTCTTAGATTCAATATTTACTCTTTACTAATATGTTTGCAGGGGAGACTTTCTAAGCATTATGAAGACATGCAAAAAAATTAATATTCAAAGAAAGAGTGCATAAAACCTGTGTTGGCTTGCAGGTGCAAAGCAATTAACAAGCTGGCATTTGCAGTACTTTTAATTAATCAATTAAAAATTCAAAGCTGACTTTCATTTCTTTAAATGTTTGAACATTTTATCCATCAATAATGAACAACTACGTACTGCTGTGCTACAACAGCTGGTAAATGAAAAACTTGGTCCAGCACTAAAAAAGTGCATAGAAATTTCACATTTTCCTTTCTCTTTTCTTTCTAAAAATAAAAGTTTGAAACTCTGTAAGAAGTGAAGGGTAATATTGCATATCTGCAAAGTAGTAAAAAAAATAAGTTGCAATGTACAATAGAGTTCAACCTATAATGGCAATTAAAATCAAAAATTTCAGTATAAAATGTATTTGGGTTTTACATTTTTTGTATATATGTATAAAGTTCCTTTTTGTTAGGAAGTCAAGGATTTTTTTTAATTAGAATACAATGTTGTACCTCATTTCTAAAGGTTAAAATTATACTACAAAAGGAGATTGAGTGATTTGTAAATGGATGCAAATAATAAATAGCAAAAGAAAGATGACACGATCAAATTTACAAGCTGGTATGATTCGAATGAAAAATATATTGTTCTCAGCAGAAAGATTTTGGTCAGCATATATTTAAAAGATACCACCACTAATATACTTTAATTAAAACATAAATACTACATTGCTACCTCACTAGGCAATCACTCAGCTGGAACTAACTGTATTTGCTTAATCTACAATTTTAGATGTATTAGCAAAAATAAATGTTGGTGAATGTAAGAGCCTGATTACATATCTTGGGTAAATTGGTGATAATGAGTCAAGAGACTTTGTGTTCATTCACATATATTAGAATAAGAATCATTATGAAATTAAAGCTAAGATTAATCCTGCTAATGACACCATGGAGCATCTGGGAATAAGATAACCCAGATGTCAAATTCGCTGTGATACTGTGCTGCTATTTGATAGAGTAACCCCTTGAAGTGTTCTTCTAAGGCAGCTAGCTGGTACCCCACAGTCCCAGCACTTGAAATGCAAATGAGTGACAAGATAGACTAATAATGAGAGCAGATTCTAGCAGTAAGGAAAATGAATAAATTAAAAAAAATCTGAACCACTGATAAGAACAAGCAGCAGGCAACCCAATGTCCTCAATTAGGGTGGATGACATCTGCAGTGTATTTCTCTCTAATAAAGCCCTCACTCTGTATTCCAAAGCACACGATTCTAACACTGTTAACATTTTAATGTCTTGGGCGTGCATGGTAACATTAATTACAAGATGATTTGGATGACTTCTGAATCTCTTTTATGTCTTCCACTGAGTAAAAATCTGAGTTGCAGCTTTGATATCATAAATAAAATGTAGAGACCTGCCAAGCATTAAAGCTCTCCTGAAGTAACTCAGATCTGCTAAGTTACATTAAACCTTTATAGCTAAGTAAAGAGCATTCTCTATGAATTTAAAGAGGGTCAGTGTCTATACATTTTAATGGCAAGGCTTTCCAAGCTCTCCAGTATTTTTCTTTACACTGCAGCTGTTGTTTTTAATTACTAATGAGTTTAATATAATGTTTTGTTGAGCTCAATTTACTTTCTCCTTAGCATTTGTTCAGAAACTTACACCAGGATTTAGTGACTTGTTTCCTTCCTTGTTTCCTCAACCTTGGGTCTTGTCTTCCTGCTGACTGCTTTGTTCCTTGTCTAAAAAGAGCAATTGTTAATGAAAACACTGAGAAACCTCCCTTACCTGAAAAAAATAAATTAAAAAGCAGAGTAATTGTTGCACAAGGCTCGGTGTAGAGTTGGGCAAACCAAGAGCAATGCAACGTTCCCAGGAGAATTCCTGGTTTACACTGAAAGGCAGCGGTACCTCAACTCCTCCACTCGCCTACCCGCTCATCTACCATCATTCTCCCCTCAATTTTATAGACATACCTAGCAGAGGCAAAAACAAACACATAAAACCACTCAAACACCAGACCTGGTTCTATATTGTCCCTTTCCTTAAGTCATTAAAGTAAAACCAAGGAGAAACATTTGCCTACATTTTCCATACATACTCCTCACAATCACCTAAATGCAAGGAAGAAGGACATGAAGATTTAAGCTTTTATTTTCTCTGGTGAATATCTGAAGCAGAAAACAGGCTTTCACTACTGTTTGGAACAGAGCAAGAATCTGCCCTGTCTTATTTTATTCGCATGGCACTGCTACCAGGAGTCCTGTTTGTGGAACTCTCCCTGGCAATAGTTGAATCCAGATGCCCAACTTTTCTATTTTTCTATATACTGTTGTCTGTCTTTCACATATACATGTAAATGTAGACAAACACACACACACACCTCTTTCTCTTATTTTTATCTCAAGTATAAAAGATACACTAGAACAATTAATATTTTGTATCAAAGACAAGAAAATTGAAGAGAATTTAAGAGAAAGGCCAACTGGACTTCGAATCCATGCCTCCAACTATATTTTTAGGTGCATTTTAGAAGGCAATTTATACAAATTCTGATTTAATGCAGATGTTCTTTCCTTTTTCAGCCTTCACAGCCTCAAGAATTAATGAAGCACTGAGAAATTTCAGAGAATATCTTGATGTTAATAATTTTAAAGCCTTCCTGAGGAGCAACGGCAATTATTTCCACTCTTACTTAGTCGCAGTAGATCTTATCTTCCAAGTAGAGTCAGACGCTGGCAAAGATAAGTTTGTGCCTGTGACAGAAATGGGAGTGATACATGGTCAAAACCTGAAATGTTTTTGTTGATATAGTCAAAAAAAGTACATCCCTCTAGGTAATTAATTCCTTGGTCATCTCAGAAAAGAAAATCACATACATTAAAAATGCACTAATACAAAAGGAGACTTACAAGTCACTTAAATGACCTGAACAATCATATCAGGATACTCAAATCTTCAATTTTATACTGAGGCCTGTAACACCCAATGCAGATAGCGTTAGAGTTTCAGGAGGGAGAGGATCACAAATGTTTTGTGACTAATAATTATAAGCTAATGTATAGAGATGCTCAGTAAAGCAGCCATTTGTGTGTGTACAGAGATAGACAAATGTATTCTTGTTACTATCTAGTTGGCAATATGAAGCCACAAGGACTAGATGGTCACACCTGGGGCTAAGCAGGATCTTTGCTCTGCACAGTACTCAATGTGGCAGGATCTAGCCACAGCTTAGACTCTCAACAGTGAGAACAACAACTCATCCACTCACGGCTCCATTTATCCCAGACGGGATCCTTGTACCTGCTAGATAAAGGTTGTTCAGCAATTACAGCTGAACCACACAATTGTGAATCACGCAATTTTACAAGGTAGATTAGATACCTTCTCTGTAGAGTAAGTCAGAATTAAGAATCTGACAAATACGTATAATAGATAAGAACAGATACCTCGATCTATCTAAATACCTAAATAGATAAGAATCTACCTCACAGAGAAAGTCAGATCCTTCCATCTCCAGAATCCAGTTGTATAACTGAGCTAGCTGATGGTGTAGCTGAGCTGGTGAACTCTCATCCATGATTAAGAGCACCGTATTTCAGAGTACCACACTTTATCTTACTTAACCACTTTTCATTCACTACACAGAGGCTGTATTTCTAACAAAACAACAAAACATTATGAGTGTGCAAATCAAAGGGACTGGAAACTGCTGTTGGAAGAACAGTTCCTCTGCAGAGCACAGTGCTCTCATATAGCACTGCAAACCTGAACTGGTTTTGCCTTAATCTTCAGCAAATTCAAAACCTCAGCACAGTTAAAAAGAACAGCTGACCTGTATCACTCAATTGAAAATACTCACAGAATCATTTGCTTCATTTTATCCATTAAAAGACAGCAAGACACATCTCAGTGCAGAACATGGATTAAATCAACCCAATATTAGTGTCTATATAATATCAATAAAGTTATACAGGCACTGAAATGTTATTTACTTCATTGTAGGAGAAAAACTGATAAATTAATACACATAAGATGCAGGGGTTTTTTTTTGTCTAGAAAGCTTGTAATGTAATGTAAGGGCCAAGTGACACAGAGCCACAGTGGGAAAAAATATTGAGGGTTTACTAAAAATGTCCCCTTTATAAAGTAACACTTTCACCAGAGAGGGTTTGTAAAACTCAAGCCAGCAGGGTCTAAGAACAAGCATACAGGGAATTTCCACTACAAATGTATAAGTCACAGGTTACAAGGGTTTTGTCTTCCCTTGGCACTTGGCAAAACTGCTATTAATATTAATGGCAGATAGGCATGCATGTACAGGAGAAAAACGCCTAATTAGTGTCATGGCACATGCAACACTCTTAACAGGGAAAACATTTTGTATGCCTTAATTGCGCAAAATTGGCAACAAGTTACCATATACATCTGTACCAAAGGTTACAGAAGCTCATGAATTCTCCTGTGGCAGGGAAACATGCCCACACTGCAGAGCTCAGGTGATAGCAGCAGTCTGCACATTTTATCCCTACAACCTTGCCTGCCCAGCAAACGCAGCTCTCCAGCAGCTCCCTGGCTGCCACTGCTCATGGAAGGGAGGCACAAGCATCCCACTGCTCGTCCACCCAAGGGAAATCGCTTTGCGTTGTCTACTGAAGCACATCTTCCTCACCACTTTCTGCTGGCAAGGAGATATTGCAGAACTGCACCTTACCAACCCCTGAACCCTTACAAAAATATCAAAATTTTACTGACCGTGTTAGAGAGTAGGATCTTCTCTTTCTCATTTGCAGGATATTTACTCATATAAAGCATTTCTATAAATAACAAGAAAGTCAGTCAGGCTGCAACACAGATCTTCAAGTCATGCCTGCTACAATTTCCATTGAAGATAAGAAGCAAAATTTCTGAAGTATGTTAGAACCTTTTCCACTTTTAAGTTGAACACTCTTTTCTATACTGAAACAATAAACCAATTTGATCCTTGAGCAAATGTAAAGCAGTTAAATGCAGTTATATCAGTAATAATTTTGATAGCATATCTTTTACAGAGAAAAAGCCTACATTCGAATAACTATCTTTACAGATTTTTATGCTTTTAAGTAGACATTACTTAAACAAACATTTTTTCCTCAGTGAAAATATCAGATCAAGTATTTCTTCAAGTAACTCCTCACTGACACAAGAGGCCTAGGCTTTGTTCCAGAATTTCAGAAAAAAGATGTATTCAGTGTTTTTTAATTTTTAAATTGGAGAAAGGAAATACTGTATGAAATGCTTTCACCTAAATACTTAATCTGAAGCCAACAAAAACAGAAAACTGACAGCAACATATTTAACAATAAATGTGACTGACTCACTTGATATTTTGTTCATTGAAGTGTGGAAGGTTCCATACTTCAAAACAGCAATGTTTTTTTCCTAGATTCTTCTTCTTTCTTTTCCCCCAAAAGCATCAGTGCTCATTCTTCTCGAGTCAAAAGTCACCAGAGCAAATCTGAGAATGGGAAAGTTCAATCATCTTGTGGCTCAGGTAGTGACAGTATATACACTTTATCACTTAGAATGAGACAAATCTGCCCATGTCATATTTATGGATAGACTGTTTGGTCTTTAATACTCAAATTGGACGAGTTTAATGCTTCCCTGGCTGATCTACTGTCATGCCCATCTGTTAGAGTGGCATAGTGCCCATTCACAAGGTAGACTGCCAGTTTTAACCAGTGTATGGATACTAACCAAAGGCTGGTTTAGGAGGAAAGCCTATTGGATGTAGCTAATGACACCTTATTTACAAAGATCCTCCTGGTGTCAAGCAGTGCCAAATTAAGAACACATGCTACATTACAAGGATCACATCTGTTAACAAATATTGGCACTTTGTCACTGGCATCTGCCTCTTTTGTTAATCTGCTTCAGTACTGAAAAGCCTGCCCGAGTGGAAGAGGTGTACAGGCCTCGTTGTATAAGCATAACCACAGATTCCCTTACCAGTCTGGTAGTGGCTAAAGTCTGCTAACATTACCTCTGTGTGCATCCTTCTATCCAGAGGGTCTGGAAAAAGCTGCAAAAAAATGATTATAAAATCTACTCAGATAAGTTTTTCATATGTCTGAGAGCTTATTCTGCCTATTGTCACCTGTCACCAACAAGGAAGTCACACAAAAAATTCTGCAGAATGCAGAGAAGTAATTAATAAAGTAGAAGAGATGATTGTTGTATATTCCTGGCACAGCTGAATTTTTATTTTAAGTAAAATATTGAATTAAATACCTCAGCTCACAGGGAGAGGGAAAAAAAGAAAAAAAATAGGAAGTGCCTAACATGAGCAGTAGGGGTTCCTTCCCTTTGGGAACCTGTGCTGCATTTCCAGTACTCTGACTGGAAAGCAACTGGAATCTGCACCTCTGGTTAGGTTCTTTCCCTTGGTTCAGGAACAATCTGGGAGGTAGACAAGGAGCCAATATGAGAGTGAAGCTGAGGGAACCACAGGGCCTCCTGCCTTCCAGGATATAGAGGCTCTCAAACACTGCATTCTAGTCTGGTTCAAGGATATCATGGCAGATATAGTAGGAGCAGAACAGCCTTCACTGGGCACAGCTGAAATACCAAGTTTTTTGAAGGGGCTCTGTGGACTGTAGGAGTTTCTTTCATATTGGCTCTAGAAAGGAGAACAACATGTCCATCCTTCCTGGACATCAAAGGTCTGAGAATAGTATGATGCCACTGGCCATGAAATAAATCTGTTGGATAAAAACTGCAACCACTGAGATGACTGGGTTTCTTAGGTCCAATAAAAGCCAAATCTACCTCAGAAAGGTAAATGTTGTAGAGTATTCTCTGATTGTGCTCTTCAGTAGCATCCTAGCATTTCAGTTTCCAGCAAAGAGCATTCAGCCAAATGAGAGGTAAACAGAAAGAGACTGAAGATTTTGCCAGATGATCCCAGGAAGTAGTAGCCTCCATGACTGCTACTGATGGCTCCTTCCTCTTCAAGACATCTTGAGCAGCAAATATCTCCCAATCAGCTGTAAGCACACATACCTGCAAAGGCTTAAATAAACAGATACAGATTAAGACAGATATTTATTAGACAAAAAGCCAAGTTCATCACTTTGTTTTGAGGCCTGAATAAATTCTAGACTGTGACTATCTATTCCAGCAAACAGTATTACATTCATGATGATACAAACGTCACACTCCAACCTGGATGCTGAGGCTTATTTTGCTTAAATAGTCTTGGAAGAATCAAATGACATCTGTGATAAGGTCATCGGGGGAAAAATTACTAACTGCCTGCTGGACTGACTCGCCATGTGAAAGATCAAATTCTACAGATAATGATAATGATCCATTTATGTGCCCCATGATCCAAATCAATCCTTGTTTTGCTAGCTACACACGAACACCCTCAACCATTAATCTATAGCCAGTATTAGAATTTATCAGTTTAAAACAGAGAATGAAAAGAATGTCATTCAGTTGGCAACTACAGGGTGAACTAAGGGACTCACAATGTGATGAACCAGAGCCCAGCTTCTGAGTTGGGTCTGCCCTTGGCATGTTTCTGGCAGCCTGACTATTAGTATCTTCAGCGTCCAGCTTTCACATTGCCCACACAGCTACCCCTCACAACATAAACACCACTTGCAAAGAATTCACCTAAGTCCATATGGTTTCATTCGGTGAAAAGTGAAGTCTGTTAAACCACTAGAACATTTCTTAGCATATACTAAGCATATACTCCAAACTGGACTGGACATAACTCCTGCATAACAACTCCAGTCCAAACAAACACATTTGTTTCTTGTTGACGAGGGACATACGTCATTTTTAGCAGCAATTCCAGTGTATGTGGTGAAGAGCCCACGTAACACTAATTAATTTTAGGCTTATATAAAATAGGTAGGACACTTTCAAAAGGCAATCCAAAGCTTAAGACAGTTAAAGAGCACTTTCTAAGGATCTCTCCCTCCCCCACAACCAGAGAAAAAGCCAAGGGTGACTTAGTCTCCTCAGATAGACACTTAATGCTTGATGGCAGGAGTCACTTTTCATTTGATGCACCTAGTTCAGAGAAACAAACTGTTATTTCTTGGCTACTGGAGAATCAAAACATACCTGCTTGCCTAGTCCCAACTGCCAAATCACACTTTACATCCTGGGCTCCTCCCAGTCAGTCCAGGTAGGGCTCTCTCCTGCACATTTGCATTCCTGGCGTTGAGGAGACTCAGTCTATCCAGGGCAGCTAAAGCAAAGCAGGGCACCTTGCCCTCATCCAAACCACCTAGGAAGCAACAGCAGCACAAGGCGAAGGTTGTCCAGCCTGAAGACCAGATTCCCCAAGCATCTGGGCTGTAGAGGCCTACTGAGACCCTGCAGCAATCACGGTTTTTGCTGAATCAAGTAATAATGCTGACTGAGAAGCAGGAGTGTTGGGAGGGGAAAAATAAGGCTAATAGAGAACTGAACTTATTCACATTTTACTCTTTTACAATAACAAAGGAATTTAAAATATTTATGCACATTTAAGAGGTTATGGCTAGGAGATGAAGGTTTTGGTATAAGCATGATGTCCACAAGCCTGGGATAATATCCATCTAAACACAATTCGTATTTATTAGTGGAAAAAAATCCCTAACATTCCTTCAAAAAGGCTTATCAAACCAAATTGTGTCCCAGCCCCAGCAGAATTAGAAGCATATGTCAGAGAAGACTGCTAAAAGTGTCATTAAAGAGATCTGTGAGTATTTTTTCACTTTTGTGCAAAAAAAAAAAAAAAAAAAAAAAAAAAAATCTTTTTATACATTTTATCAAATGCTGCCCTCTAGTGAGCAGCTGGCTTTCAGACTTTCAGACAAACATGCACAGATTAGCTGCATAGTCTACATGAAAGACTTAACCAAAATAACCAAACAACTTACTAAATGGAGAAGAATGAGTCAGATAAAATGCCTGGATTATTAACAGCAATTTTTATATTGTTCTTACATTCTTATATTTTTGCTGGTGATTTTTCCTCTGCTATTTTGTAAAAGGCTGAATTCTGTGCATTTAGCTGATTGTAACATCTTCCAAATCCTCTCCATCACTAGCATCTTCTCACACTTGCATTCTGTAGGTTGAAATTTTACTAAGGTGAGTAACTATTCTTGACACTCTTCATCACTATATAGACAGGCTATTTGGAAGGAAATTCTGAACACTAAACTGGCCTATAAGATCACACAGCTCAATAGCATTAAAAGCTTACCCAAAACTGTACAGAGGAAGAAAAGAAATGTGAAATGTCTGTCACTGTGCTTGGTTAATGTTATTTTTTCCCCCCACTCTTTTTTTTTTAATAAAAGAAAAATCTCCAATGCTTCATTTTCTATATAAAAATGAAGCTTCCATTTCTTGGCCACTGACGAAAGAATTACCCTGACAAAAACGGCCTCAGAAAAAGCAAGGAAGTTTTCATAAACCTCAGCTACAATGGAAAAGACCAAAACAAATTAAGCCTCTCATGTTTCCACCATAGCATTATATTTATAAATTCCAAACAGTTAACATTTACATAGCTCAATATTTTAATAGTATTGGTTTTATTTCCCCATCAAGTAGCAATTTGACCTATTAAGGAGAATTAGTTGCTTCACAGTTTATGGGTAGCATTTAAGCAGAGGAGTTTCTCTTTCACAAGATAATTTTCCTCTAACTGCATGCTGATAATTTGCTCCAAAGCAGAGCCTTCCTTTTGTAATTCTGAATATATTGCATATGCTAAACAAATTCTTTCAGCAATAAAAGAATAATCCACTGCTTCTCATCTCAGTCTGAAAGCACTGAAAAATAGAATGCTTTGATTAAGGACACGTGAAGTAAAACATGTAACATTAAAAAGGGCTTTTACAGTCACTACTACCAGATATATATTTCACCCATTTCAGCAGACAAGCAGTCATATATATTAGTTTGGAGCCTAGCCCTTCAATCCTTACTTAGCACATACTGGTTTGTATGATGGGAGGTATCAGCATTCTGTGAAGGGGAAAGAGCAGGTTCTGGCAGATACTATAATGCTTTTATTTTCCTTTTATCAGCAGTTATCAACACACCTAAGATTTCCACTGCAAAGCAAAACAATGACAAAGAGGAGCAAGATCTCTGAAGAGGCAGCAGTTTTCAGGGCAGCCAGTGCTGGGTGACGGCCTCAGACAGCTTTGAGGCCTGGCTTTGCAAAACGCTTAGCACTCACCTCTTAAACACTCTCCTCACAGGTTTCCCACATGAAACATTATACAGAGATGCACATTGTCTGGATGCACTTTTTAAACTGCTGATCCTACTCCTTTTGAATTTATATACCTATACATCTACACCTGAAAAGGTCATAAATAGTGGGAAAAACGTCTGTGTGGAAAAGAAAAAAATATTAAGAAAATGGAAAATGTAAGCTCAAAATTTTCACTCAATTTTAGCTCGAATATTTTCTCTAGAAAAATACAACTATGATATACAATTACATTGTAGATATATCTAAAGCAGAGCTTTGTATCATCCAAATAGCTGTTGAAGGTGTTGGTTAGCAATGCTGCCCTGTATGAAAAGTGGATATTTCAGGGACTGTTCACTCAGTCTCAACAGGCAACTTGGTTTCAAGGGTTTTAACACAACTTAGTTGAAATAATTTTCACTGGGTTATGCAGGGACACAGCTGCATGACTAGAATTAAATCCAGGAAGAGGTGCAAACAAAAATACTACCCAAAAATTTGGATGATGTATTCCAGATTTCTATAGGAATGTGAAATAAAACTCAGAAATCATTTTCTGTTTTGACAAAAGGTTGCATTTGTCTTCATTTTATCTTGCCTTCTATACAAGAAGGCAGTTTTCTGTAATACTCCATCCCCAAAATGACAGCCTCAATGTTTGCATGACTGGGATTCAAGGAACAACGGTGGCTGGTTAGATCATTAACTCTCCTTGGTAAAAGCCCAGCACTGGCAGGGAGTGTGAGGAAAACACTGATCCATTGCTCCCCAAGCACTCACTAACAGGAATCCACACACTGTATGGCAAGCTTAACCAGACTTAATTACAGTAGATGAAGTTCAATGAACCCCATAATTAAGTCATGTAGAATGACCTGGCATCCCGCAGAATGAAACAGAAGCAAATCTGAAGAAATAGAGCTTGACTCCTACAGAAAGGCTCAGTATTATGGGATGGGAAACTCCAGCCCCAATTGCAACTCATCCACCTTACCAGCCTAGTGCAATCTTAGCCACATAATACACAACGGATCTAGTTCCTGGGGTGATCCTAGTTCCTAGATGATCTCTAGAGGTCCCT
>JAVCKT010038209.1:0-10811 GCA_032273925.1 Rhynchotus rufescens
TTAAAAGACTCTGATTTATTCCATCTGATTCTTATAGGAATTCTTTTTTTTTTTTTCATATATAAAAGCTTGATGGAGAAAATTCTGTAGTTTTCCAGTGTCAAAGGCAAGCTACTTCACTTGGAGTTTTTGAATATGCAGAATTGCAGGTTAAATTCCTAATTCAGCATAGATTATGTCAGATATCCAGATCCAGCCAAATTCTGTTATTCTAAGAATGGTTCACCACAGGAATCTCATTTTCACTGCTCATATCTTATTGAGGCTCTTTTTTTTTTTTGATTTGCATTACCATTGCGGGGCAGTGATGTTTTTAAAAAAGCTTTTTGGAAAGTCACCACCTTAATTTGCTTAGTTTCAAAAATGGATATTAGGGTGTCCACATATTTTTATGTCTATTACCCATGTTTTATAATTACATTCATGAAGAGAAGGTAACATCAGTAACTTTGTCCTATCTTGGGCCATAGCCTATTACCATTTTTACTTAGTGAATGAAATAGCATTGATATATGTGTGACTCAGCAATGCAAAAGGAGTTACCATTTTATGTGGTGCATTGGTGGATAAGGAAAGACAAGGTAATTACCAAATACAGTAAAGCAGAGCTTTAGCTCCTGTGAATCAAGGAGGAAAATCAATAGTTTGAGTCCAACTGTATGATTTTAGAGCAGTTAAAAATCCTGTCTACTATAATTAATACAATGTTTGCATGAGAAATCAAATGCATATTGGTAAAGGAATTGTAGTGCTAAAATTCCCATGGCAACGTTGACATGGTCACACCGTACTTACGGTTTGTAGTATTTTGGATTACTAGCCATACTCTGAAATGCTTTCCTGCAGAATCTACAGCATATTTATTATATCAGAATTAGTCCTTGCAAGGAAATGCTAACATACTAATTTCCTGATTGCTGTATATTTTAAATTCATAACTTCATTTCTGTATTAATATTAGATATTCATGAAAATTCTAAGAAAAGAATGGAGTGATGAAAGAAGACAATTATCAAAAGAAAAAAAAATAAAACTGAATTTAATACATTCTTCATTTCAAAACTGTGAGTAAACAAACTACCCAGAAAATGGAAGAAACATGCAGATAGCAGTGCCAGCGTAGGTGACTCAGGCATCTACTTGTCTGTGCCCTATCTGTTTGGTGCTCATATGATTAATTTTATATGTTCATTGTAGATTTTAATATTTTTTTAAATTCTGTATTTCTCCTGTAATTAACATTACAAGAAATTTTTATTACAATATTGCTAATGTAAAGCCTATGACTGTATCATCTGATTATCAGAGTCTAGAATCCCATAACATCTCCTTGGGTTAACACAAAAGCTTGTTTCTCTAACTTTCACCTCTTGCTTCACTGTTGGCTGTGGTTCAAGCACAAAAGACTTCATGTATCAGCTGATTTGCATCTCTCCTAATCATTGCAAATTAAAAAAAAAAAAAAAAGCCATTATGGTAATTTATTAAACCAAAATTCCTTTCATAAATGATAATATCCATAAACATAATTTAGAACTGAAAGGATTGAAATCCACTTTTTTGTTCATTTGTTGGCTTGTTTCATTTTTGTTCTTTTTTCTGTTTGTTTGTTTTGGGCTGCAGAATTATTTAGTACGTCATAATAAATCAAGCCTCTGCTGCATCCAGTACAGGATCCTTTCTCTAGTAAACATTCAATGATAATGTGAAAGAAACCCTATAACAGATGAGATTGTTAATCAAAATGTATTTTTCTCATTTATGGACATTCTGCCCTCAAAGTCTTTTTACTCCTTTTCTTTTTTTTCTGATAGATGTTGCTTTTAGTCCTTTTGTAAATGTGGGACGTACTTAGAAAGGTAGATTCCATAACCTGTGACAACGCTTATCCACTCATACTGATTGAAACTTATAGAGAGGTTGTTGCAGCTATCAGACGCTTGGCCTCAAGATATATAAATCATTGCAGCATGTCAAACTATATCTGCAAAATGAGGACATGACATCTTTTGTCTTTAATATCCTGCAGATCATTACATTGCATCTGGCAGGACTGCACTATTTGTAATTTACACAATGACCTGTTCGTTGGGTGGAAACCTATTTACTCAACACCTGTTTTCAAATTGGTTGCAGTGCTTTGCTGTACCTTTCATTGTACTGATAGCTCAAGATAATGGACCTGATTTTCCTCCTTGTTTTGTCCTGAATGCCTAGGCTTAGCAATAAATAAATAAATAAATGCATTTTTTTTAAACAAGGTATATATCTCATCATAGGCTTTCTTTATATAGCCACAAAGATTGTGTCAAAGTGACTCTTTCCTCCTACTGTTTGTGTGTGCACCATGATGAACAGTTATGCTCAATGAGTGCCACCTCAATTCAAGAAGGAAACAAAAAATAGAAGGTATCTAGAATTAATCCAAATAATCTCTGTATCGGCTTCAGCTGTGTTCATCTGCTTCTTTTGGCATTAGTTGTATTAGTTGTAAGATAGCAAACTAATATGATGCTTGTGAAAGTGGAGGATGGATGATTCAGGAAAGCATCACGCGTGAAGCAACTTTGCAGATTTTTCTTTCTATCTTCCATTTTTTTCATCTTAAACCTAAATCTACCTCAATTCTTTGCCTTCAGCATGGCAGCAATGCTATTTATATTTGTCTCAGGCTTGGTAGTGGCTTGTGGTAGATGGTATCTATGATCTAAATACTGTGAATTGGTGGTCTTCAAAAGGTATGCATTGGAGAATTTAAATGCTCTTTGTGGAGAAATATGAAAATCTTTAAAACTGAGAGCAGACAATGCCACAGTTCTGAAAACTCAGTGTTGTCACCTTAGGAAGAGACAGAGCTAACTGACCTGAGACTCGAAGAAAACTCAACAAAGCAGTTGGCAATATTGTTGTGATGTCGTGTGTCAGCTCCAGTGGAGTGATCATGTTTCCCTGTGTTGCCTGCTGTGGGGACAATGTGCTGCCAGGAGTGTGCCGAGCTCTGCAGGGAGGTGTGGTGTTCCCAAAGAGGCCTGACATCTCTTGAAACATTTTGTTTCTGCCATGGGGAACTTGGTTTTGGTTCCCCATGCATGAACTGGGGTGCCAGTTCATGCAAGTCCTCGAGGCAGTGAACTGGCTGATGTGTATGTCCCCAAGGGTCTTTGAGAGGACCCCACTGGTAGCACTTGGGAGCTGGTGGGCAGGCTCTGGGGTTACTGCTTCCTGATCTCTTCACAGTTCACCATGGAGGTGAGCAGCAGCTTCCATAGCTTGCTCATAGCTCATGCGTCTTAGCTGTCCGTCACACACCTCCCCTTGTAACGTCACCTGCTGAACACCGCCTGTGACTCTTCTAAATCCTAAGAACTGCTTTGGTCTGCCCAAGATAATCTTAAAAATAAGCGTATATTCTCTGCTTTAGTTTGGAAGCTTATTTAGAGGCCAGAAACCTCTAACTTGTGCATCTGCAGCTCAGCCACTAGGTTCAGGAGCTCAGCTCCTCACAAAAGCAGTTCTCTTAGAGCTTTAAGTATCAGTGGCGCTATCTAACATCAGCCCAAATTTGTGCATTTCCCTCTAATTGTCCGTTACTCTGTTGCAAATGGATGTTTCAAAATGCCAGCTCACATTCACATTATGTGTATGGCTATATCCACAGTTTATCTAAAACATGGGTTGTTTCAAATTGCCTACCTTTCAGTTTCCATCCGCATCGTTAGTGAGATTGCATGCTATTTCATAAATTAACTACAGTTTCTAACCTGCTGATTCATTTGCAAGGGTGAAAGGTGAATGTTCAATGATTTCCACCACAGTTAACATAAACATTGACCTGATCGACTGCAGTGCTCCCTGTGTGCCATAACATAGCCACAGATTTATCATTCCTGCCTTCGCTTTGCTCCAGGCGCCTGATTAAAAAGCCCAGACCAATGTCTGCTTTTATCTGCTTGCTTTGATTTTCACTTTGGAGCACTTTAGCAGGACTGTACTCATGCCTCCCTGCTGCTCACATGCTTTGTGGCATTTATTGTTTGAGTTTTCCTCTCAGTGTGGCACCGAGGTCTAACTGCATAATATACCTTCTGCATGCAAGGATAATCCGCATCTTCCTCATCACTCTCCTACACTAGGTATGGTTTCTATAATGTTGCGGATATAATAGGAAAGAAAGCAATCACAAAAGTCCCTGGGATTTTTAAGTTGCCTCAGAAGACTAATAAAATTCACCATATGTTTCTTCTATCTGCTGTGAAGCAGGCTTCACTTCTTAAATCCGTGCGAGGAGCTGAAGGCTTAGCATGATGATGTCATCTAGACGAATAGTTAACTCGAGCTATTGCTATAAATCATGGCTTACTATTGGTCTATTTAAAACCACATGGGGCATAGCACTAGCACAAGAACATTTATTAGGAAAAATGACTTTTGGGAAGTAAGGACATATTGAATTTGCACATCACTTAGGAAAAAAAAAAGATGAAACTACTTGGTATTCCTTAACATACAGGCACTTTCAAGTAAATCATAGTGTTTTGTGTCAATCTCATTATCAACACAATACTTCTGAGAAAAAAGGAGGATACAGTTCAATGGCTAGCAAATGAAGGACTTTGTTTAAAAATGGATGTATGGCACTGCTTATTTTCAGGCTTTGCATGGACTTTTTAGGTCCATGCAATTTCATTTATTTTAATATTACTACAAAAATCTGATTATCCATCAATGCCAGGGTCTTTAGTTTTGAAGAGTTTGCTATGACACCGCTCATAGAACACAAACTTTCAAGTCTGATAAATTCATTTGCTGGAGCAAAGCCAACTCTGTAAAGATTGATACAATATAAAATATAGAATCATTTAAAATATTTTGTTTTAGTTATAAAAAGTAGTTCCATCTAAAGCCTGGAAGCAATATTAAATAACATTACTCCCTCTCCTGAGTGGAAAAAGACTATAAAGGCATTCAGCAGTTACGTGAGTTTAAGAGGAAAGAGTAATAGCATCCAGCAATAAAAAGAGGATAAAATGGCTGTATCACCACTAGTAAGCCTCATTCTTCAAAGGCTGCAGTAAGTTGATAAACAGTAGTGATCAGATTTATTTTTTTCTTTATGCACAACACAATATTTATGATTCATTTTAAAGCTTTCTGTGAAATGTTCACCTTTTATACGTGACCCAAATAGCAAAATGGAAGGTGATCTGGGCATTAGGCAATGCTTCCAGAATGTTCATTTTGTCTCTCCAGATCCATAGAAATCATATGAGTTTTGACGTTACTAAAAAAGGTAGCAAGGTCAGGCCATCAGTTAGTGATTTCAAAAATCAATACATTGAAAACAAGTGTATTTTTAATTCATTCCAAGATATATAGCTATTTTTTTCTCCATTAAGGTCACATAATAGCTAAAACAAAATTAACACTGTCCTAATAAGGGTGCTTTTTTGTGATTCCTAACATAAATTAACAAACACCTGCATTAAGACACCTTTTTATTCTATTAGGCATTCATGTGCTTAAAATGGATAGTCCTGAAGAGTACAATTCCTTATTTATCATCAGATCTTCTATGACACTGGAAAATCTGTCAAACTTTGACTATCAGATAACTTAGAAAAAAATGTATTCCTATCCATTAGTTCTTTGTTTGCCATAGCCCTAATAGCTGAAGACAAGATACGTTATATGTGAGAGATACTTGAACTTAGTAGGCAAAGGCATAATAAGCTGCTATGACTGGAAATTGAAATTAGATAAAAAATGAAAAAGTAATTAATCTGTTGGAACAGGCAACCGATGACTGTAGTACAGACTCTGACAGTCAGAGGTTTAAATCACAAGTAGATGTCTTCCTAAATTGTGTGCTCTAATTCAACTACACATTTCATGCTAGAATTTTTGGATGTTATGAGGGTGATCCAACAAGATTATAATGATTGCATGAGTATAATGACCCAGTCTGGTCTTTATTAAACATTTCTAGCTAAAGAAAATGAGTTGTCATAAAATACTTTGGTTAATAAAGTCCGATTTTCATGACAGCAAAAACTGACTTAAGTTTTGTTCTTGCTAGGTTGGAACAGCTTCTCAGATGGTATAGATTAGCAGAACTTCACTTTTGAAGCAGAGCTTCTGTCTTTCCAGACATCAAAAAAATGATAGATTCTGAAGGAAAAGGACCTACTGAATGTAGAATATCAAGGAAATTTATTCCTGAAGTTCTTCACCTGGCTGGATATAAGCAGTAATACTTTAACTATTCTTCTGACTAGAAATAAAATGTAACTGTAGGTATTTCCAATGTTCATATTTCATTGTACAGATTTCTGTCCATGCCATGGGGACCTTAAGTGTGACTTAAAGCCCTCTCCGATCTTTACATTTCCTAAATTTTAACAGTCACTTCCACAAGTAAAATTCTTTAAAGTAGCAACATATTGTTCCTTTATATATGATAAGCCTGATCTGACAGTCTGGTGAGAGTGATGATCCAAGTTCGATATTTATGATCAGCTCAGTGCTCTACAACTTAGTGTGTTCAGAGTGTGGTGGAAGGGCAGGCTGCATGGAAAAGAGGGGAGAGCTTCAGTTGTGCTAAAGGGGTTTGAAACTGTTTCATATTCTTGGCATATGCCACAGGAGTCTTAGAAACTGTTACATCACTAAAAGAGTGTTATAATACTGTAGCTGGATAGAAACATGATGAATTGCCAAATAATTATCATACCAAGGTAATAAGGCCTGAACTCTGAAGATAGCTCTTAAATGACAAAATGTGGTACGTGTTACTTAATGGGTAGCAACAGATTGAGCTTTATGTTCTGCCTTACACTGAGTTCAGCAAACGAGATATAATTGTTATTGTCTGGAATGGAGCAGTGCTTTTAAAGTTAAGTGGTCGAATCACCAAGACTTCATATTTAAAGTATTCAGTTTTGTAACACTTGCTATTTCCAATGAGCTAAACAGAATAATAGCATAAAATGGCCTCATCTGGGTACAATGGACAAGCTCTAGCCCGGGCAACATTTCAAAACAAAAGATGTCAAGAAAACCCAACAAGGTTGTTTTGAGCTCTCAAATTCCCACTCGCTTGGTTTTCTTGTTTCCTGAATAAAATAGGAAACTGCAAATAGCATTTGGACTTTTGTTTCAGATGAACTCGAGAGGACACTTATGTCTCCACATAATGACAAGCAGTTGTTCCAGGGAAGATGGAGGAACAAAAAAAAAAGAAAGAAAAAGGAAAGATAGTCAAGTACAGTAAGCATAAAAATACTGTTTATCCTTTCCAAGTCATTAAGAAATATAGAAGTAAGCGCTATAAGAAAGAGAATTAATTTGATATTTTTTTCATGAAGGGAAATGGTGGGTAATGGAGGGTACCAGATTTGTGTCCCTTCTTCCCTCTCCTTGAGAATATAAAGGAGACATGTTTTACATGCTTTCAACAGTATCACGAGCATGGTGTCTGTTCAGTGGATCCACAGATAGCTCTGATATCTGAGTAATACAGGAAAATACATCTCAGTAATAATCAATAATGTAAATTATTCTGATTTTCAAAGGGAAACATTTCACATCAGTTGAAAATATCAAAGCCATTCATCTTGACATTTTCCAAAATATTTTTTTCCTGTTTTTTTTTTTTTTTTTAATTTCATGGATATTTTCAATATTTTACATCTCAATACTCTTTTGGGATGAAAACAAATGTTGAAATTTTAGGATAGAAATTCCATTCTCTAAACATCTTAACTGAGCTTGATATGGATACACCGTCCTTACAGCTGTAAATGTTAATAGTGGGAGTAATATCATCAGAAATGTCTGTTCTAGGAACATTGTTCCTCTTAACTAACAAGTAGTTACTGAGTAACATATTATCATACATAATTTGATATTGCAGAATAAGAGTCTACATTTCCTTTACTTTTCTCCTTCAATTTCATTTCATGAAGGACAGTCTGCTAGGTAAGATGAAGAGAATATATGACACAAATATTATGATCACTATTACTACTTTCTGTGTTGATATTTCAGTAAAATGCATTGCCTGTTAGTAGTGGAAATTGCTTTATCCATGACCTAATATTTTTGTATAGTCAGTATGCCTAATTTCTGCTTTTTCTATTGTCTAGCTCTGTAGGACAGAGCAGCTCAGGAGAACCTGTGTTTGAAAAGAAGCCTTTACGATTTCTCTCAGCCTTTGATATAGAGTCTGTCTGAGGGAAATTCTCAATACTTTAGGCGGTGTGAAATTCTAGTCACTTTGCCCTATTTGACAATTAAGTCCAAGAGCTACGGATGCAGTACTGCTGGTGGTGTGCACAAACACACTTTGCACTTCTTAGTCTGCCACATAACCAGGTAAGATCTAATCTGAAGTTTTACTATGCAATTAAGAAACTGTATTGATAGTTCCAATTAACTGATATAATGACATTTTTGTAGCAGATAAACAGTCAATATAGTGCTCTCATAGCTGATCAGAAGAGCTAAGTGTATTGCCTGGGGTAGCCTTACACACCTCTCCCATGCATCCATGTATCTGTATGCAGCCTCCATCACAAATTATGCCATTCTATTCTGTTTGCTTGTTTTAGGCTACATTCACTGCTGGAAACTCTTTTGTGTGTTCTACTCAACCTTAATTTATTTACTTTTTGTTCAGAGTTGCCATATTAATCTTCAGTTGATCATAATCATAGAATCATTATGGTTGGAAAGACTGATGAAAAGTTACTGTCTTGATTCACCTCCTCTGTTGAGCCTGCTTGCTTTTGCACTGTGCAACTCATGAGGGGCAGTTGCCTCAATCACTCTCCAGCTAAGGAAAATCTCTATTCAATCTTAGTATACAGTCAGCCTCTCAGGAAAGCCAACATAAAACTTCATACACTTAAGGAAACATCATGAAGATTTAAAGCCAGATCTTCTAGCCCTAACAATGACACCATATCAGAGGAAGCAAGCAAACTATAATCAAAACAAACAAAAAAAATCCTCCCTAAAGACTGGAATAATGTCTGTAGGACTAACTAGCTAGAAACTTCCCTAAGGGGAAGAAAGAGAGCAGCATGGTACCTAGCAACATTCAAGCTGACTGAACAGTAGCGTGCATCACCAAGCTCTGCTGCTGTTAATGTACACAAGCATCTCAGAAGAGCCAAAAGAAGGCACTTAGACAAAAGCAAGCTCAGAGGTAAAAACAGAGATGTAGCTCTCTGAATCAGGTAAAGCAATAAACAGGGCTCTGATTTGGGGGCCATTGGAGCACATCTATAGATGATTCCATAGCTAGAATTATTTATTTTGCATGACATT
Source organism: Rhynchotus rufescens (assembly GCA_032273925.1). Classification (NCBI taxonomy): domain Eukaryota; kingdom Metazoa; phylum Chordata; class Aves; order Tinamiformes; family Tinamidae; genus Rhynchotus; species Rhynchotus rufescens. The sequence goes on from JAVCKT010038209.1 coordinate 9,331, forward strand.
GAGGGATAAAAAAGTGTATCTCAGTTAACATTATAAACAGAAAGCCATTATTTTATATTAATTTAGGAACTCATGACAGTGCAATGGCTGATACGCAAAGAAATGACAGATAATTTGACAGTAATTTCTCTAGAACATGTTTCTTGTGCCTTGTAGAAATAAGGGGAAAGGAAAATATTTTTCACATTATACATGTCATATTTTCTTAGAACACAGATTATGATCTGAGAACAGGAAGACATAAAGATTTGGAATGATGTAGGAGATTTTATCAGTCAGAAAGAAGAGACAGTTAAAGAAGCTAAAGAGCAAAGAAAACAGAATAGAACTGCTCTATGTGCAATAAGAACTACCGCATGTTTTGTAGGAACATGATTTGGAAGTTATTTTAGTGTCACTGACATTTTCATTATAAACGCCTGTTTCCAGTGCTTCATAACTCAGCAATAGGCTTTTTTGCTCTAGGCTAAAGCAGTAGAAGAGGTATCAGTCTGGCTGAAAAATTTTTTGGTGTGTTTGCTTGTATGTGTGCAAAATGCAAAAAAGAAAGAAGAATGAAGCATACAAAGAGATTGGGAAAGGTGTACCTTCTTTATAAGGTGCTTTAAAAAAAAAGTTAATGATCACTCATTATTTAAAAACAAATAGATTGCATGATCATTACGATGGATCTAGTTTATTTACATTACGAAGATTAAGAGATTCAAACAAGATGGACTGTTATGATAGGCTTTAACAGAGAGTGATGCTATATATGGAATATATCTGCTTCAGTAGTTTTCCAATGTTTTGATTTTTAGACTTCTAAAATGTTTTGCATTATGTTGCAGATTCCCCTAAAAACTTTTTGTATTACTTTGTACTGTACATAAACTTGCTTTTTGTAGTCATTTCTCACAGAGCACAGTTGGAATAAACTGAGGGACACAGAGACCCGTAAACCACCTGATGAAAGCTATATACACTAGGTCACTCTGACCGTGAAGTATAGAGAAATCTCTGATGTGTATGGATATTTGAACCAGCTTTAAAATAATAGTAACCTGTTCAGGAAAGAGCAGAAATCAGGATGGGCTACTTCCTACTGAAAAGATCAAGTCCAGCTTAAAAAGTGGAACTTCTTAAGAGTTTCTCTTTTTTTGAGTACACCAACATGGTTTGACTTAATGATTGACTTCTCTGCCCCTAGAAAAAGTAAGTTTTAAATTCTGTTTAGTACCCTACATTTTCTCATTTAGTCATTTTCAATGACTAACTGCAGTGGCTCTATCAAAGTCACTGAAACCGTTAAGCTATTGGCAGATTTATCAGAGGATGAATCTACAGCATCTACCTGGCTGTATGTGCATCTTCAAGGAAAGCTCACCCTACAAATATGCATCAGATTTAGTGCATACTTTCAGGGTCACATGCATTGTAAGTTGGAGAACAGCAACTGTTAGGCGCAAATATATGTCCAGATAAATGAGTCAATGAGGGGG
>JAVCKT010038211.1:0-10213 GCA_032273925.1 Rhynchotus rufescens
CGAAACTAGGGATTTTTCATTTGTTTTTCCTAATTAAAAAAAAAAAAAAAAAGCTAATCCTAAGACAAATATGCTATTCCTGCTTTAATTATTACTATAGGTGTCATAGGTTTGAAAATAAGTTGAGGATAGAACTTCAGTGTTATTTCCAATTGAGACTTTAACTAGATTCCAAGTTTCTTTCAGTTTTCCATAACTCGGGAACAAACTGGTTTCACTTAATAAGATGCTGGAAATGGAGTTGTGCTTAAATCACTTAAAAAAGTATGATTTTTTTTAAAAGAAATGGCAGCAAATGTGTGAGTGTGTACATGTGTGAATGCCTGGTTTCTAACTTGTACCGCTCATCTTGGTCTCTATGCCTGAGATGGAGATCCACGATTATTAATTATATCACTTGTTAGTGAAGGGCACTTTACAAGATGTTTGTTATCTGAACAAAGCAAAATGGGGAACAGATGTAGCTCATGCAGAGCTGGACAAATACCACTAAAATCTGCTTTAAACCATGTGCTTGTAGGCACTGTTGAGGCAGAGAGCCTGGATGGACAGTGTTGAAAGAGATGGCTTTGCCTGGAAGTGCAGATACATGGGCAGCATTAAATTAAAGGGAGTCAACCAAGCCAAGATGTTTAAGAAATGTGTCCACTAAATAAGAGTCCTCAAGGCAGGTCGCAGGTTTGTTCTTAAGGTTACTCTTAAGCTGTGGTGGGCATCCATGCAGCTTGTCAAGATGAAAGGCCTGGCTGGGGGTAGCTGCACTGTGAGCTCTGAAAAAAAAACATAGCTGGAGCTTTACCTTGTAAGAAATATTGGCAATATAATGGTAGGACGGAGATCCAGAGGTATCTATGGCTCTTAAGATCTCCTTTCCTTGTATCTGGCCTGACCCTATATATATATATATATATTTTTTTTTTTTTTTCCTGCTGTGACTGTCGCTATGATTTAATGAGGAAGAGGGGAGGAAAAGGAGATCTCATTCCTCACTCAATTCCAGTGTATGTTCAAGGGCTTTGCATAATCAAGGCTCAAAATTAAATTTGGGTAGGTTTGTTTAGCTCCAAGTTGTGTATCTGCTGTGTCTCTTTCCTTTATATTACCATGGGATGTGATCAATGGGGAATTTTGTGTAGAAAGTGATTGCCAGCGGTTCAGACGTCTTGATCCGAAGGTGCAAGGCTATAAATGTGGGGCAATTTGAAGCAGTAAAGTTATATTCCTTATTCTTCTCTTCACGTATAGTAGAACTTTTGTATATTTGGCTTTCCTCCTCCCCTTTGCCCTTACAAATCCAATCTTCCTAAGGCACCCTCAGGATAAGGACAACTCCCTATGCTGGGTTCAGTTTAGCTCAGAGTGAAAGTCCCAGATGAGGTGGCTTTTTGTTCTATTTCTCCTAACCTGAATCAGTCACGGATGCTTGGAGGGACCTCTTAATTGGGTGCCTTTGTGGATTCAAAGACTCGTCTTCCAGATTTAGCATGTTTCCAAATTGTTTCCTATTCTTCTTTTCTTGGTGCTGGATCATATACCAGCTTTGTCAGCCAGAATGAAATGTGGACAGTGGACTCCAGGCATTTTGATCCAAAATTTTCAGATAATTATAAAGTAACAAGTAGGCAATTTTTACTGTCCTCAGGGAGCTAAGTTTTTACAATTGCTGGCCAGGCTTTTTGACGCAATGGATTGTAAAAACAAAAACAAGTTTCCTCACACTGAGGAAAGAAAATCTTTTGTCTTTGATGAATAACAATCCTAAGAACTGTATCTGACAAGGATTCATATATACTAGTTGTGTATAAACTATATGAGGTTCATCTTGTAATTTGGCAAATCAGGTCACTGAAGCCACTGCTCAGAGCTGCCCAGATTTCGTCTTGCAGGAGAATTGGCAGGTGAGGAGGTGATTTAATGGCAAACTCCTTTCTTAGCAACTTGAAGGCTCCCTCTTGAACAGGGTCCTGGAAATTGTTATTTTGGCCCTGGATGTGCTTAAAGATTGACACAAATGTAAGGAAATAAGAAGAGGAAATTGAGTTGTGCTCAAATTCTAGATCCAAGCTCCCTGAATTTTCGGATTGTTTGGATCAAAAATTGCTAATGAAAAAACCTGCTCCTTATAACCAACCAGCTATAACCAAGAACAACCCTTGTTTGTTAAATATTTGAGTTTCCAATACATTTACCTAAAATTATTTGATTTATACCAACATAATCTCAAGTACTCTGCATTGACATTTGAAGCAAAATATTCTAATTTATTTAATTACAGCTGGTTCCCTAAGTACCTTAGATCTTTTTAAGTATGAAATTGTACATTTTCTCATTGTCACAGCCACCATCAAATGTGTGCGACAGACATTTGATGACTGGTAGATGTTTAGATAGTAAGAAAATGACTTTTACCAACCTTGGAGGCTTCATTTTTAAAATTGCTGTTTGGAGCTGCTGATGCAGAAGAGCCTGGAAAATAATAAAACCATGTTTCCTTTCAGCAGGAAGGAGTGATGCTATTTTTATGGTATATCTGAAATGGTCAATTCCCATTTCCTACAGAGCTTAGGAGGGAGACGAGACTATTAATAATTGAGAATGGGGAAAAAAAAATGAAGCCAGAGCAGGAGATTCCTGAGGTAGATAGAGGTGACGCTTGCAAAGACTCGCATCCTGAAGTTCAGCACAGGTGTACTTAAATGAGACATTCTGAAAACCATTTTGATTGTGTGGTGAACAAGACAATAGAATTGTTTGCCAAGGAGGTCACTGGGGGCTTTTCAGCAGACTTATTCAGAGCACAGAAAATGAAACACTTGAGAGATTAAGGAACTAGGGAAGCTGTTTGAGGTATCAAGATGATGAAGAGCGTTGCAGAAAACCACTTCTCTGTTCACCTCCATCTTCCTAGTTTGTCTCGTTATGGTTAAGGAAATACCTGATGCAAGCAAAAGATGAAATATGGAATGAGTATCCATTCATTATTGGTGGCTACACTTGTAGATAAGCATGGGTAGAGTTCTTAGTGGGAGTGTGTACTCCTAGAGTTGGGTGCAGATGTCCGTGCAGACATTGACTGTGTTGTCAAGATGTTCAAGTCTGATCTTCAGAAGATGTCTACCATCTTCAAGGACCAAAAGTTCTTCCTTCTCCAAGAACACTAACTACACGAATAAGCACGTTTAAGTCCATCCTGGACTTTTTTCAAATTTTAGTCCAGATTCTCTACTAATACAAATTGGCCGTGTTCAACAAAGCCAAGAGGATTTACAGCAGCTGTAGATTGGACGCTTCTCCCCAGTGACTGCCTTGAGGTTGAATTCTGAGCTTGACAGATTGAGTGGTGACTTTTGTGCTCATGGACCCTTCCATGAAGAGGTATTTTAAACACATCATCTTCCCTAGAGGCAGCTGAATATCCCAAGGCTATCTTTCTGCCAGGAGTCTGAAGTTGTGGCGCTTTTAAGCCAAGAAAAAAAATTAAAAAAAAATAAAAAAAAAAAAAAAAAAGAAAAAAGAAAAGAAAATAAAGGAAGAAAAAAGGAACAATGAAAAAGAGAACCTCTGATCTATGCAGAGGAAGAATTATTATTAAGACTAAAACCTTGTATTCTAAAATGTATTTGTACATTGAACTTTTTTCATTAGTGTGTTCAAGAGACTACAGCTATTTGCATCCACAAGAAGTGAAAATCAGAAGAACTGCTCACATATATGATGCCTATGCAGATGTAAATAAAAATGTACAGGAGAGGGAAGAATTAGGCCTTTTCAGCTGAAATGTTTCTCTGCCCCAGATCCTAGGAGTTGCCAGCAATGAGCTTGGTGCCAAATTCAGTAAGCTTCTCTAAGAATGTGATGACTGTACTCTTCAACCACTTATGCTCCTGTAAATCAGCAACATCTGATTAAAAGACAATGAAGGTTTAGCGGTATTAACTCAACTGCAATAAGGGAAAGCTCAACTGAAATAAGAAGATTAAAATCTCTTACAGTTTTCATGGATATAACTTCTGCAAATAGTTCTGAAATAGATGTTGTAAAACTAGAGGACAGTGCAGACCAGAAAAGATCTGACTGCAACTGCTTTATTTTTTTTGAATTGCATCTTTTCTAGCCTCAATGCATTTTTAATTCATTGGCCTCACTTAATCTTCAAGTACATTTTTATTATTAGAATGCATTTCAGAACTGCCCTGGATGTAATTTTGTATGCATTTGGTTTGAGTCAGCAATTTACAGTTTGTACAGAAGTAACATTTGCAATACCAAGTCCTAAAGGAATTTTTTCAAGACAACAAGGTTATTTCATATGAGCAGTTAAAAATCAAAAAAATTACAAACATCTGTATTTTCTCAAGGGGAACATAGATTATTGCTTGCAGTGGTGTGGGCTGGAATGTGCCTCTTTCAGCTGGATGAATCCATGTGCCCTTGCCAAGAAAGTTTTACATTTCCCTTTTTCTTCAGCTGCTGTATCCAGCCTTGGCACTGTATCTGCTTTTTATATTTATTTCTTGGATTTGCTGTTTCCAGCTTCAGCATTTATCACATTTCTGTATTTGTCTCCCTGCTCCCTCCGCCCCTTGTTCTGACATCATTTGAGTGAGATCAGGGTGGGAAAAAAACACAACTTTGGAGAGTCTAGTCAGGTAAAATAGTCAGAATCGGAGCTTATGTAGTTCCAGAAATGATAGACAGTTGGCCGGTCTGAGCAGGATCCTTCGCCAAGGGTTTGGCCAAGAGTTGGCCGTTGTTTTCAGTGAGATCAGGACTGGGCACTTGGCTGCAATGAGAGGTGGACCTGGGCCATGCAGCTTTCATCCAGATTCTCCCAAAACTCTGGAGTGTTCAGATCTGGCTTCCTCCTGGTGAGAACATGCAATGCTTGGATATGCATGCATGTCAGTAGATTCTGAACATGTCATATAGGCAGAGGCCGGGAATTACGTTCCCAAGCAGAGGTTTGCTGAGGGATTGCAGTTGTCTTTGGCCTTTGGACAAGATGCCTGATGGTGCCATCTCTTTTTAGGTAACCTTTTTCTAGCCATTCTTGTCCCTTATAAACAACCAGGGATAGTCTGGCTCACTGTTACATATACTTGAGGGAAAAGAGGGAAAAAAAATCTGGGAGGCTGGTGAGTTGTTCCTTAATTCCCTGATTCATTATTTTATTTATTTATTATTTTTTTAATACAGCAAATTTAAAAGAAAACAAGCCTGAGAACTGATACATGGCATAGAACACAGCCTGTTTGGATGGATAATATCAATCTGTCACACACGCCTCAGATGTAAATCACTCTGCACCGTAGGGACATTAAGACTCTTGGTACAAATGTACATGTTGGGAAATTGTTCTGCAAATGTTATGTGTATATGTGCAGTAGCTGATTTTCAATTCTGGATAACTTGGCTTGTTTACCTCCACTCTGAAGTAATGCTGGGTGCATGATCCGTGTTAGGAAATGGGCCGCTTTGCCAAATGGAATTTGAAAAAAAGTAATGAAGTCAGTTGGGTGGTACTGTAGCACAAAATGTCCCAACCTGGATTTTTTTGTTTGTTTATTTTTAGCACTCCTGAATTAGCGACTTTTTTTTTCTCTCTCTCCTCTCTGAGGGTGGAGCAGGGGATTCTATGTGGGCCAAATCCTGGCACCACTTCAGGGTATGGGACAGTGTGTGTAAAGCGCTGAGCATGCATTATAGATATCTCTGCTAAGTCTCTAGAGACTGGTGTTACAGGCCTAGCTCAAGACAATTTTACTTCTAGCTCAAGTTACAATGACTAAGGACTTGAGCAGTAAAGATCTTGCTTCAATTCTTGATACATTGGCCAAACCTGAATTTTAACTAGCCTTTTCTTCCAAGACTTGTGTGGAAACGTCTGCCTCCATATGGTTTGAAACCTTCTAACCTGAAGTCTTGAAATCTGAGCTTCATCTTGTGCTTTTTTTTCATAAAATTAGACTGTCAGATTGTCTCATCTGAGGAAAATAATAAATAGAGAATGATTCTGAGAGGGTCATGTTGTCCTGAGGGGCCAATAATTAGTAGTCTGTAAATTACAGGACTTGTGGACTGACCAAAAAACCTAGTCCTTGCATCTTAGGAAACTGCTGGAGACAAAGTTGATCATCTTGGTGTAGATGGTCTGGCACATAAATTTATTTTTGTTTGGTTGGTACCTAATTGAATATCATGTCTGCAAGCAAGAGTAGTGTATATAATTATTACAAAGGGGTGTTTCTATAAAAGGAAAAGGAGAACCAATGTGAGGACTCAGTTACTGGATAAGTATTTAACAGTAGAGTTTCTGAAGTACTGGGATGATATACTGTGAGAGTTTTTAAAATATTGTCTAGTTTTCCAGTTCTTATTCACCAATACTGATATGCTTTCTTGTAAAGGATAACACGACGTTTACTTGTATGGTGTCGTCATGTTCAACTAACATGTCAATATGCTGGATTGTCCAGCATACCTCAAATGACAGAAAAGTTAGAGGATTTAAATGAGCATTTTGAATCCAGTTTGTATTATTCCAGAGAGGGTACAAGCAAGACAAATTGCAACATGAGAACCAAAGCTGTTACTACATTTTTATATGCAACCAAAGCCATTTTTCTGTTTCACAACTAAATAAGGACTAAGTCGATGGACCAAAGTCTTTAGTTCCTGTGGAGCAAGTGCTGCATATCTTTGTCAACCTAGTCAAATGTCTACATCTTGAAAAGAAAAGCAATTGGATTCCTGCTTGTGGCTGTAAGGAAATCATATACAGATGGCGTTGAAAGGAGTATGTCCAATAAGGACATACTCGAGGAGCTGAACTTTGTGAGCACCAAATGTTGGAGAGCTATATGCCATGTATGTATAAAATAGGAAGAGGAAGGGAATGAGCATAAGGACTGTTGGATAAAGGTTTCCTTGTGTCCTTGTCCACACAGGCCATCAGCAGATGGCTCGCTCGAGTCATCGTTTTTGCCTGCTGTTCCTTCTCCATGCTCACCCATAACGTCTTCAAGCTGTTCATTGTTTTCCACCTCCAGTAAAACCCTAGCTAAGCTCTCCTCCGTTCCCCCTAACGCTGCAGATCTGCTCTCCCTCCGTGCTCCCCACACCCCTAGCCTGGTTGCACAAGGTGACCCGTGAGCCAAGAGAAACCTCTGAGCTCACTGGCTGTAACAACAGCCGTCGGGAGCCAGGTTTCTGCCGTCTCATCACCTCGTCAAGGGAACAGGCGGATGGAGGAAAGGCCGGGTGTTGGGCCTTGCAGGGGCTGCTTGCTTTGCAGAAATGAGAAGGAGGCCTTGTCCCAAACCCCGCTGTTGGAGGAGGCTGCCTTGGTACCAATGGCAGCAATAAGGCTGCGGGAGCGTGCTCCAAGTCGGATCTGTTACTCAAGACCCTGGCGATGGGGATCGCAGCACGTGGAAGGTGAGTTCAGATGTGCTTGTACATCTCTGCAATGCCCGTTTACCAGCTTGGGACTGCTCTCTGCTGAGTTCATTTCTGTCCCCAGGCTCTCTCTCCTGCTCCAAGTCTTGATTAACAAGAGTTTGTTTATGTAGTGCTTGTTGTAGGCCTCCATCTGCCCAGCAAAACATAATACACAATGTCTAAACACAGAGCGGTGCAAGCTAATTAATTCCTGATTCAGGGAAACAAAAAATAAATTCCCAAGTAAACTAAGTTTTCCTAAAAACTACGAAACTCAGCAGCAGGCACTGGGAGATGATCTCCAGGCCATGGTGTGGAGGATGCTGCAGGACACTGTAGTGTCACAGGCCAACTTGGCCACCTCCTAGCTGGAGATGGTGCTTGCTGGTCCTGTTTGCCCAGTCTAGGGTATTCTTAGAAGTTAATTTGAGCCCAAGGACTCAGATCTTGCTAGTCCTTGATTGGATCTTGCTAATCTGTTGTCGATGAAGGGGATTTGTGTCCCCAGAAGGTTTCTCCAAGTCTTCAAGAGGCCCTCTGGGTAATACTTACTAGTGACGCTAAGCTGGGTGTAACAGACTCCTGGCCCCTTTTGCATTTGATTCAGTAGGGGTGAAATCCTCACGTTTTTCTTCTAGTTTCAGCCAAGCCCCGTAATTGGGATATCTTATCCCAGATCTACTAATATCAGTGACTCTGGAGGGTATTAGTCAAACATAAGGTATTGGGGCTGGCCCAGGGCTGTTTTTTAGTGGAGGTCAGAGAAGTTTATTATTATTATTATTATTATTTAAATCTTGGGGTCGATGGGAATATCACCTGTTTCAGCATCTGGCACTGTAAAACATGTGTGCAGCATGTCAGTTTGTTGGCAGAAAGGACAAGTGGGACCAAAAGTGACCCTGATTTGTATGGCTCCAAGCTCATACAGTTTTTTTAGTATCATAGGATACATGGCACAACTAAAAAGCTTTTTTGGAGAAAGAAAAAAAAATGTAGTTAAACATTTTCTTTTCCCTACTCATGGGAGCTGAAAACTCAAACTTACTGTAAACAGCCTTGGAAAACATTTTAAGTTTCCAGAGTTCTGATTCCAAACGTTTCCATGAGGCAGTGACACGGTTTGAGAGTAGCACCCTTTTTATTTATTAATATTTTCTTTCTGACAGATTTACAATTTTTTTTTAATACTCTTGGTTTTTGGGACAAGTATCTCCTTCAGAGTAGTTGGTCAGAGCTGGGGAAAGGGAAGTGTGTACTTCCTTAAATAAATATATATAAGATTTTAATATTCAGGATATTTTATTTTTCAAACTGATTTTTTTTTTTTTTTTTATCATCATCACTTCATACTATGGAAAATGTATGGAGTTGTTTTGGCTGGATGGTGCAAAGCAGTGGGTTAAATTTTAGCACATTTAGGAGCACAGAGATCTCTCTCCTGTGAAAGACAGGATTGTATTATGTAACAGCCCGGCTGCCAAATACTTATGCTGGCAGCGGTCAGCGTTCTATGCACCATTGACATCAAAACCTAATGAGGTTTGATCCACAGAAGGGATTTGAAAGGACGTCTTGTTTTTCTTCAATCTCCACAAACTGAACTTGTTTAAAAACGGGGAGGAAAAAAAAAAGATACAGAGTCTTGTTTGATAAATGGGGAAAAATAGTGGTTTTTCTCCAAAGTTTTGGCTGTTTATTGGTTTAACAGCTATTGCTCGGAACAAGCTGTTTCTATTTACGGTGTTTATCATATCAGCTAACCTGGTGTGATGGATCAAGGGGGCTGGAGATCAGGCCTGCGTGTGCTCCATCTGCAGAGGTTTCTGACAACCTACCGTCGCGTTTCCAGTGCCTGGTATTTATATATTGTCCATTCAGTGAATGGAGGCGCAAACAAGGGGTCCCGCTGCTTATAATGTGCACGTTGAATAAGATGCACCGGTGGGTAGGTGGGGAGATGAGCAATGCAGGAATGCAAAGAGCCAGTGTGCATGGGGTGTCCAGCAGCAGAAGTGGTGCCCCAGTGCTTGAAGTGATGCAGCAGGATGTTTTTTCTACAGGTTATAAGTTTTTGCTGAAAAGTAAGTCATATTTTGCCTCAGAATGAAAGGGCTATTCTGCTGGGGTCAGCCTGATGTCCTGTCTGGACAAGTGGAAGGCTCAAAGCGGGAGGAGAAGCAGCAGGGCATGGACTGATGATCTCTCCCTTGGTCTCACACTGACCAGCAGCTCAGCCATATCCCGAGCTCCTGGTCTTAAGAGACTGCTCAATCCCATTTTGAACTCCTCTGCCTAAGTGGTGTCATGTTTTAGGCTGGATTGCGTGGGTTTGAAATAAGGCCTTGAGGCAGGAATGAGGGGTATGTGCAACCTGGTGCAGGTGCTTATAAGGAGTTGCTTTGCCCAAGTTGTAGCAGAGTTTGTGCATGTGTGAAAAAAAGGAATATGAAGCTGCTCGTTTGAAATACGTAGCAAAGTTGCCAACGCTGACGAAACAGAGGCAAGAATAAGTGTATTGGTAGCATATTCAGTATTTTACAAATGTACGGCTGAATGCAGCCACTTATCTTGGCATTACCCAGGGATTTCAGTATCCTTGGGTTCATTTGCCAATGGGGAAGCCAGTGTAAATGGGTTAAATACCCCCAAATAAGTAATAACTGAACACATCAGAGGCAGAGTGAGACTCACTCCAGGAGCAACATCTTTTGGTTCATGCTCAGCGTGCTGCCTGCGTGTTTCTGGAAAAGTATTTCTGGTCACAGTGTTA
>JAVCKT010038213.1:0-21599 GCA_032273925.1 Rhynchotus rufescens
CATCTCACTCAGTGTAAACATGCAAGTAAATCAGACATTTAACTGGATTCCTAAAAAACAACAAAAGATGAATAGCGAGAACAAGCTTTAAAAAATCTCTGCCCTTCCTTTTTGCCCTAATCCTCCATTTCTTCTTGAATGGATTCTTGCTTCTTGAGGAGCATGGAGTCAGCAGCAATGCCAGCTCCAAGTGCCCAAGACTAGGAGGCAGTTCAGCAATTCCTGCAGTGAAGCCAGATACTTGCAGCCCTACACTCTGAGGCAGATCTACCCCTGCTTCTGATCATGTTCTTTGTTTCACACAAGAACAAAAGATACTTTTTTAGAAGAAGGAAGATCTACAGAAATGGATAATCAGTTCAAAACCTCAGTGCATTCCTGAGTTCTTAATGCAAAATAATGATGCTAGAAAATATTAGATGAAATCTGATCACTAATTTTGGTTGCCATTTTGTTTGGAATCCATTTTCATCTATGCACAAGATGACTCCAAACAACAGGAAGATCTGCATGGACTGATTTTGCCAACCAGAAGATGATTTGATCAAGGTAAAAATATCTGTCAGACAGAAAAGTTATCGTAAGACATTGTCTTGAACATACTGTTGCTATCTGTAGAGTATAAGGTCTTTGGTTGGGTGACCAGGCACATGTTTAGGAATTTTCCATATATTCTCCATTCTGTAACAGTTACCGTAATGTATGTGCTTTCTTAATAATGAATTCCTATTTATATTTTCCTAAAAGTGTTATTACTGCATAGATTTTATTCTTCAATTGTCATTTTGAAATAATATGGCTATTAGGTTTATTCTTCTATGGGGAAGGATTGCTGCATACAAACAGCCAAAATGGAATTACAGAGGGCTTTTGTGATAGCTTTTTAGTGTGAAGATTTAAATATCTATTTCTGCTCCTTCTCCAAATATTTTAAAGCTAGTTTCAAACCTCTACTATCTATACAGGAACAATTATTGTTATAAAGAATTCAGATCAGATCTGAGATATTTTTGTGTTTGTCTTCTTATCTTTGCGATATTTTTAGTCCAATTTCAGGTTCCTCTGAGAGGCAGCACAATGTAAAAGTGCTGCTTTCTAGGGGCTACCTTCAAAGGCGGGGTATAGAGCACTCTTTCATCTTCCATTATGTATATCACGCATTCCTCAATGCGACACCACTCCAGTAAAGCAGCTAAATATACCCTCCTTTGCATACATGTAAGTGAGATTTGCTGTGATTTCCACAGCATCTTAGTGCTGCTACACAGTTAGGGACACCAGGGAACCCCAAATTTATCTTATATGGTGGAAAACAGCACTGAAAGAGAGCATCCTGCACCATGCACAGATTTGAAATTCTGTGATCAGCAATATGAGAATAATGACGAGTGAAAAAAAAAATGGTCTGCTTGTGTTTTTTAAAAAATAAACATCAAGGATTTGCACAATGCAAAATAAAGTCCCGAGTTATTTTATTTTGAGTATTAATTTTACTCGGGTCACAGGCAAACAGCTACACTTTCATTAATGAAATGCTCGTAAGCTAATTTCCATTTGTATGCAAGCAACATCACCAGGTTTAGTACATGCACACAGTCGTACATACTTATACCAATATCTGCATGAGAAGAAAGCGAACAGGCTGTTGATTTATTACACATAAATTGAATGAATAAGATAACATTTTATTAGCCAGATACCATTATAAAAATGACTATAAATGGATACAATACAAGTGGTGTATGGCCTTATCAGTAAATCTGCTGTATGTTAGGACCTGCTACATGTTGTAATAAAAAGATAATTAAAAGTATTGAATCACGGAACTATACCATGAAAAAGCCCCCTAACAACAAGCTCCATTAGTGAGACGCTCTGTACTGCCAACCAGGTTCAAAAAGGAGAGAAAACTGAAGTCAATTTTTAGGAGGCATAAAAAAGCCCAAAGTCCAAGCAGTAAAAGAATAAAGACGAGGAGTATTTTTCTGACTTTTCTCTATGAGAGACTAAAAAAATTACTTGACACAAGGATTCCTTGTTTGAGGAGCTTTATCTCATACCCTTAACGAGCGTGTTTCTGGTAAGACGATATTCGCATACCTTAACTGCTGTAAGTAATAAAGCACACTGAAAACCTGTACAAATATTGCAGGGATTTTTTTTTTCTTTAGTTTTATGACTAGCAACGCTCGGCTTTAGAAATACACGGTCGTCGTCCTCTCCTCCCTCCCCCTTTCCCCTCAGGTCAGCTGCTTCCCGTGCCTCCCTCTGGCCAGTTTAATTCGGAGATGCTGCCTAAGCGCCGCGGTCCAGAATGAGCACACGGCATTTTCTCCTGGGAGTTGGTTCATGCAAAACACTGCCCCGCTGAGAGAGTGGAAATTTACCCAGAAGACATTCCTGCAGCAGCAAGGCTCCCGAGGAAACCTGACCGGAATTTTTAAAGACATGCCTTGATTTTCTCTATAATTCCTTCGAAGTTCCACGAGGGGAAAATACAAACCAAACGTTTAAGGTTTGTTACGGCCGGTCAAGGGAAGCAAACTAAGATACAGTCTAATTTGGGGATAAAGGCTGAGGAGAAGAAAATAGGGGTGTATTTTCAATGGATTTGCTACTGCTATGTCTTTTCCTCTGTTTTCTTTTTGTTGCTCTTTCCTGCTCCTCTCCTGACTTGCAGGTTATGGGCTCTGCAGCCGATCAATGCGTCGCCCCTTCCCCCTGCGCACGCAGGCAGCCTTCCTGATGCTCACACAGGCAGGTGCCATTCTGCAACATTTTACAAAGCAAAAGATGCTTTTTAATGAGTTCTTAAGTTTGTGTCACTCGCTTAATAAAAAACACCCTTTCAAATAGCCTAAGAAAGCTGATGATTTTTAAAGTTTTTATTTCATATAGGGACTTGGAAAAAACATGTAGGAGATCTACAGAGAGAATTTTAAATCTAATTTAAGAAAGAAAGTGCTAATTTGGGGCCCGGCCCAAAGGCCATTGACCCCCACCCCACTGCAGAGTGCTCCGAACCAGCTTTGTGCTGCCTACGCTTATCGTGATCGATGTCAGCAGTGCAGCTCCCACAACCTTTTATTATCACAATACATTTCACCTTTCTATTGTCCTAGTAACTAACAGTTGCAACTGGGCTGTGACCCACAGTGCCAGGTACTAGTTTAAACCCCCTTATTAAACGACAGTCCTTCCCCCTCAGAGGTTTCGGTGGCTGCCGTTCATCTTCAGGCTGACACGTCCCCCTGTTGCTTACCAGGCCCCATGGGCATGGGCGGCTCCCCGTGAAGCAGGTGGGGATGGTGACAGGGACAAGGGCTTTGCAAAGCTCAGCTTTTATATGATCATGTCTTTTGGAAAGGGAACTCTTTAAGAAGCGTTAGCAAACAAATATCCCCAAAACTTTATCCTTAAACAAGCAAATATCCCCAAAATAAGATGACATACCAGAAACTTTCACTTTATGAAGTAGTAGGAGAGTATTTTACCTGTCTTACAGTGACAATAAGAACAGCAGTGGGAGACTATGTATGTTCTGGTGACCGTAGTTTTTAAATAGTATTGAAAGTGGATACAGAAGAGAGCTACCAAAATGATGTGAGGGATGCAGAACTTTCAAAGAGTGTTTGACTTGGTCTGTTCAGATTATCAGAAGAAGACAGAAACATTTGAGCACCTTAAAAAGAAGAAATCGCCAAGTTGTAAATGGTTCATTGAATTCCACCCAAGAAATGGAACAAAACACAATGACTGAGATTTAAATCCTGATAAAATAAAAGCTGGAAGGAAGGCACAATTGTAAGCACAGCAACTGAGGGAAGTACAGAGAGAAATTCCCTGTGTCATGACACCTCTGTATCAAAACCATCCAAAAACTCTGCTCAAGCCGAACACATTATTGGGATTATTGATGGGGTAAGCAGTGAAATTCTATGGCCTGCATAGAAGAGGTCATCTTACATTACTGATAAACTTCTGATCAGAAAAGCACACTCGCTCAAATAGAAAAATAAAAGGTTTTTAATTCATTTTGTTTAGCTTTCAACTCAAATGTTTCTATTTCAGGGAGCTAAGCTCTTAAGGTACATGTGTATTTGAACTGTCTTAGGGTGCTCCCCAATGGAAAACACCCTTTTAGAAGTCTTTGTTATTGACAATCCTCAAGTTCACTTGAAAACACACCCTGGGGGCACGAAGGTGGCTGCAAACATGCCCCTTCCTCCAGCAGGAGCGTGAAACACGACCACAGCCCTCACCTGCCCAAAGCGGCGCTGCTTTGGCACCTGCACCGAGCCCTGCAGCCCTCGCCCAGGCAGGACCTAGCCAGGCCACGGCAGAACTGCTGGGATGCTGAACTTGCCCAAAGCGGATCCCAGCTGCTGCGTTAGCCTGAACCCCAGGTAGACCCTCCAGTAAGTGCTACATGATGCATTGTAATAAAGCTTAATGAGGGGTAGGGGAGAGTTTAAGCCTGCCTGGGAGCTGGCAGTCTAATTTTGCTCTGCCTGTGGGGCATTTAAACTGACATTAACTGCAGCGGCCAAAAAAGCAATATAAACTCTCCACTCCTTCACAGGATAACGAGGAAAGACGGAACAGTGAGTATCTTCCTACGCACCTCCACACATCGCCGTAGCCCAGCACTTCTTCAGTTCTCCCCAGAGTGTCACACCTTTACCACAAAGCAGCGGCAACAAGAGGCAGGTTATTAATGGCAGTGACGTATTTTAAGGTGGCATTTTTGCTGTGGACAGTTTGCAGGGAGTGTTTTCTCGTCCATCCTGCCCTGTGTTTTGCTGCAGAGGCACCCTGCGTGTGCAAGGAGTGAGTTACTCAGAACGGCACGCTGCACCTCCAGGCCAAAAAAAAAGGACTTAACACTCCATGTCCACATGTTGGATTGCTGTTATGCTGGGCTGCTCTGTGCCCGTGTGGGGAGGTCCCAGTTCCCCTGTTTTTTCAGATCACCAGCAATGTGGCCACCAGAAAGGTCCTGGCCCTCTGTACATCTTTCCTTCTCATGAAGGCTGCCTAAAAATCTCAACAAAAGTAGGACACACAGGAGGCGGTCCCTGCTAGTACTTAAGCTTGAGATTTTTTATGTCTTCCAGTCTACATAGTCATTCTACAGCTCCTTACGATATTTATATATCCATGTATTTAAACAGTTCCTTTCCTTAATCTACACATCCAATGAAGGGTGTCCTAAGTTAACAAGAGGTTAAGTTGAAACAATGATCACACTATGAAAGTCTATGAACAGAAGATGTTCTATTGCCACATAAAATTCTCAAAATATCCAGGTCTCATCTAATACTCAAAATATCTCAGGCTATTCTGGGAGCATGGACCTTCCCAGATTATCCTGCACAGAAACCACTAAAATGTGGGCATTTCATGCCTCCACCAAAAACTTCCTTTTTCTGTCAGAAGGTTGACATTAGGCAGCAGGACGGTACATATGGGCTATACTCAACAAAACCCTCTAGACATCCCCATCCACTTGTGCCCTAGACATTCAGTTTTCTTCTAGAGTCACTAAGACTTTCTCCAAAAATTCCAAATCTCTTTAAAAAAACACTGAAAAGTATTTTAAAATGTTTGTGAGTGGGAGTAGAGAGAGAAAGATGTGGAAGGAACAGACTCCAGGGCTCCCAGCCCTCAGCTGCAGGTACAGATCCCAAAACCGAGCCCTACAAGCAGCCCTAGTGCATACGGCACTGCTACGGTGGGGTACTGAAGGAGTGTTTGCTGTGTGCCAACCCTGGACCAGGACATCTGCTGATCTGCAAGCACTGCCCAATGTGTGCAAGCAAAAATGCTGGTTAGCAATTGCTGTGCAACACACTGCAGATATCCAAAGCTGCAGGCATTTTAAGGTGTAAAACTGTGCTTGGAGTATAAACTCTTCTGTAGATTGTATACATTGGATAAGGGCCATCTCTTGGCAGTGAGAAGTGCACGCTGTAGTCAACAGAGTCCAGCTCCAGGGCTCGAGTAATTACAGAGATACAAATAACATTGGTTTTATTTGCATTATAAAAGTGAGATTCACCATGAATCTACCTGCTTAAAAGCTCTCCAACACATAGGGAAACACAAAGGAAGTAAGGAAGCTGGTTAACAATTTCTATGACAGTTCTGTTTCTGTAGAACTTATTTTTAATAGACAGAAATATGCATCGAGCATTTATTCATATGTCTGTATACAATGTAGCATCTGCACTAAAGGTCAAATATATCTTTAAATATTAATATCAGATCATTTCCGTTAAGATTTTGTTTTAAAATTTCTGTTTATATTAAAGTTTTACACTGAGCCACACAGCACAATGCAAATGCACCATTAGCTATGGCATTTGCATGCTATGCTAATAGTCAAAATGCAGAAAAAAGATAATATATGAATCAGAAAGATAAAGCAGGTATACATTTAGACAGAAATTTGCCGCAACTTTGCAAGTTGAAAGAAAAAAGTGTTTAATTTCCATTAATGAGAACAAGAAAATATGCTATTGAAAGAAAACCTTTCCAAAAGCCAAGGACAATTATGTTTCATGCTCAAAAGACCACAGATTCCATATAAAACTCACAATGCTGTGCCAATTATTTGGTGTTCAAATTCCCTTATTGTAGCAATTGAAACAATCTCAAAGAGCGCAAAAATTACCGAGTGAAAAATCTATTCTTTCAACTATAGCACGCATTCATTTTGCACATAAACGGTCTTAAAGTATTTCAGAAGGTGCTGGACTTTTTAGTTTTAAAAATAACATCTATCACTTTAGTAACCCTGTTAGACATCTTTTAAATAGGTATTTAACAGAATTACAGACATGTTGGAGAAGATAGCTTATATTCACTGAAAAGGCTACTGTAGTGCATTAGTCTTTAGATAAAGTAATAGGATCTTTTCCATGTATTAACAATCCTCTATACAAAAGATTGCTTAAAACTTTTTAAACAGCTTTATCAAGTCAAGCTTACAGAGCACAAATGGGTAGCTAAATGATATGTTGTTACTGAAAAAACGTATTGCCTGAATCCATTCAGGTTTTGATTGCTTTAAGAGAAAGAAAAAAGGAATTTACAAGGTTTGCTTCTTTAAAACTAAAATATATTTTTAAAATTTACAAAGGCATAACAGATCAAAAGATAGTCTTATAGTGCCGTTTTTTCATCTCTTTCTCTTTCTTGCAAAGAATCTTTATTGGTCAGTATGATTTAAGCTAAAACGCACTTCTTGTCCCCTCTGACATTAGCCGAGTCAAGCAAAATGTTGGGTGCAGCACCATGCTGAAACCTCCCAAAACTCTCGCTGCCTTTCCACAATACTCATTTCAGTCGCTGCCGCCAGGTACGATCCTGGTCCAAGTCCCTTTGCACTAGCAGGGCCACCTGCACAGGGGCAGCTAATAGAGCGTCTGACTTTGCACGTGTCTGCACGTGTCTCTGGAGCTCAGCTGGGCAGCCCTCAACCCTGCACCCATTTAACCACTTCCACACTTGCAGCAGCCTCTGCTTCCTGCTTGGACCTCGTTGTCTTCATCAGGAGGGTCCAAAAGGACCAGCACACCTCCAGTGCATACTTACAGTTTGCCCACTTCTCTGGGTCACATTTCAAAGCGCTCAGGATCAGGAAATAGAAAGCCAGGCGTTTGGCAAGGAACCCAAAAGAAATAGAGAAAAAAATATGTTGTATGGAACAAACGATGAATCAGTCTTTTATTCATTTTTTCTGCAAGGATTGTAGCAAATAAATGAGCCTTTCTTTTTGGTGCTACCACAGCATAAAAAGAGAATCACTGGAACATGCTGGAATAGCCATAAAAAGTGAATAAAAAATAGCAAGAATGGCTCTCAAATGCCTACATAAAGCTAAGTCAGGGCTATAAAAACTGCTGCATCTAATTCCATAATTTCTTTCTGTGTTTTCATGCAGTCAGCCATTCTGAATTGTCCTGGAGTTCACTGTCCAAGGATATTGCAAAAAAATCTAATCTAATCCATAATACAAATTATGTTTTTATTATCATTATTTTCTATTGGTGTCATCATTACTAGGAATGGGTGATAACTTCAAACCAAATAATTACTGGATAGGACAGTCACCTTTTTGCCTCCCTTCCCCCATGATTTTTATAGACATGCATTTCATTTGATTTTCTGTACACCCCTTAACAGTTTGTGAATTTTCATTCCTCTCTAAGATATGAATATATTATACTAAGAGATATTACATAAATGAGACCATTATTCAAAATGAGAACCTTCTCTACTAACAGCATCACTATTTGCAGAGTATGAGACAAAATAAATGTCTCCCATGAGTGACTAAATGCAAAATAAAAAGTAACCACTCAACTTTAATAGTTTAAAAATGCTATTAAACATAATGGCTCCTCAGCATTCGAGCAGCACTATGTTTTAAGTGATCTTCATTTTTAAAGAACTATTTTATTTACATTTGAAATATTGATGGTGCATAAAGTTCTGCTCATGTAGTAATGATAGTCAAAAGTATTTAAAATAATTGCCACAAACCTGCAGTCATAAGTTGGCTCTGTCCCTAGACCAGTGGAGACTCCAGTATGAAAAATGGAAACAGCATCTGAAGAAATAATAAGAAAAACCTAGTCTATTGTGCATAATTCTTGAAGAAATAACTGAATTTCTCAGTTACCAAAAGAAGAAATATCGGAGCAAAACCTACTAGGTTATTAGGCAATAAGGTAGTAATTCAATCTGTTTTTTATCGGTCAAGGAGAATTCTGGCTCTGCATACACGCTGCCTGATATTAACTCCTTAGGTAGCAGCTTTATCATCAAAAGGTATTTATTTAAAGAAGGAGCTGTTTTAAAGAAACACAAAGATCATGCTTGCATTTAAATAAGTAAAATAAAATGTATTTTTTCCTTTGTAATGTCATATAAAAAAAAAAAAAAAAAAGATATTTCTTGTGCTACCCAGGGCTCAAAAGCAAAATTTTGAGGGAGCATTGCAACGTATTTTCCAGATTATTTTGTCACCTGCTATCACGCCACACCAGCACAGCAGCCTTACATTGCTGCCCCTCCTGAGGAGCGCTCCGGCTTACGGCTTCTCCAGGCTGTCAGTGCACTGAAGGGAATGGCTGCCTCCGCTTCCTGAAGTGGGAATGGCCACAAGCAATACTGGCTGTGGAACATGCTGGATCTTTAATATGGTCTTCCTTCAAAGAATGGAATTGGATGGGAGTTTCATTGCAATGAAGTTAGATGAGAATTTCATTGGAACGAAATTGGATGGGAAAAATCTTCAGAGAATGTGTAGCCTTAGAAAACTTTTGCAAGAGAAGCTAGCCCAAAGAGAGCCGGAGAGAGGCCTGAGCTGCCATGCTGGCCTCCCAAAAACCAGCTGGGATCCTGACGCAAACGCAGGCGTCACTGGGCAAGAACACAGCAGAACCGCCAGTCACTGGGGTTCTTTTCATTAGCAACTTTACTTCCTACTTTGTAATCAAGAACATCTTTCGATTGCCTAGAATAACCAAATATTTATTCTAGAACAAGCAGCTCTGCAGAATTTTCCTTTTCAAACTTAGTAATTAAGGTTTTGCTGTTAAATCTAATAAATCCGGAGTGCTTTTACACTTCAGAGAGAGCACAAACCAATAGCAAGACTTGGAGTCAAGCTGGTCAGTCCCAGGCAACCTCCACATGAGCTGAGTGGGGAAAGCTTCCTATCAAGCTGGAAGAGGAATGGGAATGGGTCATTCAAACAGCGGGACACAAGGAGGAGGCTTCCTAAGGCAGGGAGTGTCAGTATGGAGAGCTAAGAGTGGAGAGACAACTTTGGGATACCCCCAGCCATGGGGATTCTGTGCTACTCCTCAGATTTTCTTCACCTCTTTTGTTGTTTTTTTTTTTTTTTTTTTTTTTTTTTCAAATATATTTAGGTAGCTTTCAAAGCCCACCACTGAAAGCAAGGCCAACTGGGCTAAGCTTTGTACATACAGACTGTTTAAAAACAGATGCATCCTTTTCACAGTATTTGTGAATGACATAAAGACACAAGATAGGACAAGACACAGATCTAAATGGCTTGTCTAGTATCACACAGCAGGAGAGGGACTGAGAGACACCTGAGACAGAAGCCCCAGACATGGCTCTACATACATCACTAAATCATCTTCCTTCTTTGCTTGCTCTTGCCCACGTCCTTGCCTGGGTTGGAGTTAACCATTTCCATGCTCCACCTGCCAACACCTTGCTAGCATCTCAGAGCTGTGCATCTGCACTTGCCACTCATCTCTGCCCAATAAATACCTGCTCTGAATTTTTTGAAGTCATTTTAAGTCCATCTACCAGCAAATAGCTTCATCTTTTTCATAATACCTGGACTTTTCTTCAAGAGCCTGCTTAGCTCTGCTTCTTTCCTGGATGTGGGCCTTCCTTCTCATCTCCTCTACGTTGGTTATCATGGCTACAATACTAGCCTCTCATACAGACTTCATTTCCCCATTGGCAATTTTTGGCTTTCTTTCAAGATGTCTATGATATTTGAAAATCCTTTCAATCTTCATAGCTCTCTAATGACAGGTATCCTTTCTGTGGGCATGTGCCAGATCTTCAGTCTGGATCAGTTTTGATTTCCAAAGCCCCTGAGTGCTGGACCTGTAGTGTCTCAGTGCTTCTTGCACAGCAGCCGATGCCCTTTTTCTAAATTCACAGCTATTAGGCAATGTGGCCTTGCGAACAGGCTGCTTATTTCTTACTGGAGTCTTGGAGTGGACTTTGCAGAAGATTGGTGGTTTTTCTTTCGGAAGCGTTTTCAGATCCACGAGACCCAACAGACAGGCTTCAGGATTTACAGGACATTTCCAACCAAATCACAGTACCTTTTAGCTAACAGAAAAATGC
This sequence comes from Rhynchotus rufescens, assembly GCA_032273925.1. Classification (NCBI taxonomy): domain Eukaryota; kingdom Metazoa; phylum Chordata; class Aves; order Tinamiformes; family Tinamidae; genus Rhynchotus; species Rhynchotus rufescens. The sequence continues at coordinate 10,909 of JAVCKT010038213.1, forward strand.
TACTTGAACAGTGGTACAACTGCCTGCTTCAGAGCTCCTGCCACATCTCCCTGAAAGCCTTCAGGCCTTAAAATACTGAGAGGAAGAATTCCAGAAATTCTCAGAGCTACTGCTTTTTCTGGGAAAGGAAGGAGGGCACGGCAGAGAGCTCCCAACACAACACCTATCACTGTTCATTGGCAACAGAGGGGAAGTGGTTTCTCCACAAAGCTACCCTAGGTGTTGAACTGTGGAGACCATAAGAGATGGCCTGGCCAACACAGCCCCGAATGAGCAGGAAGATGCAGAAGGGAAGACACTAAGTTCACGTGCAAGAGTGAGACACAGCCTTTAGCTGACAGGGCAACCCAAGGACAGGAACATCACAAAACAGGTTGCAGAATTGGTTCGTGTACAAAACAGCTGCCAAGCTACATTCAGTACCTCTTGGGATCAGACTATTTATGTCATGAAATGTTTAGATTAATGAGAAAATGATCAGACCTAACCATTCTAATACCATTTTGGATTTGAAGTTCTATCACATGCATCTTTTTTCAAGTTGTTTCTCCTAGATTTTTAATAATGTCTCTAGTTTGACTTACAGCTCTGATACCATGAAATATTCATCATTTCTAAAGAGATAACATGCAGTCAAACAAATCATGGGTTTTCCTTGTAGGTTGGCTAAAATATTATTTAGAGAGATATGCTCAATTTGTATCGCTCATTGATTTTGTAGCCGAAAACCTGAAACTATAATTCACACTCAATCTACTTGTTCCTCAGCTTCATATATCCACTGCTGCTGCTAACATGGCCTTCGCCTTTCAGCCGTTTCCAGTGGAGGGAGCAGAAGAAAGGGACACGCATCCATTGTCACCGGTGGCATCTTTCAGCAGCATGACAGGTTCTCACTCGCGCGGTGGCAGCCGCACTGACAAGAGGTTGTTTTACACCTGGTGTTTTCTTGAGGGAGAATAACCCAGTGACACTGGACAGGGCACAAGTCACTGCGGGAGAGGTGGCTGCCCAGTTCTCTCCATGGTTGCGCTTGGTGAACTGGAAGAACCTGCCTGCAGAGCCCATAACGGCCTGACCCGTGAGAGCTGCAGTGGCCAATTAATTCCTGTGATTTTATTGGTGGGGTTCTTTTTTCAACATTTTTTTAAAGCTAAGCTTTGATACCAGCAAACTGCTTAGGGGAATGACAGAACAAGATTTGTCTTACCTGATCTGTCATATAAATATATAGGACAACTGTAGACCAACTCTTATTGGTTCTGCACATCACTGCATAGGCAGAAAAGAGACCTCCCAGTCTCTGGGGAAGTTCATTCCATGAACTCTGTTGCTGGGGTTCATCTCCACCTTGTTGTGAAAGTAATGTGAAATGACAACATGGAGACACTTCTTTTTTATCTACAAACAACTTAACAAGCTAAACGATGAATCTTTCCATTTTATTGACAACCAAAGAACCTCTCATATTTGGCCAACCAATGCAGTGAAATGCACCTATGGTAACAGGCCCTTCCCGTGGCCAGATACACATGGTGCTTGAATGCCAGCACACTGTGTACTGGGGCTTTTAGCTTTCTCTGCAGGCTTCTGCAGTTTATTTCTTGGGCTCTCCAGCACATTTTGCAGTTTAAGCACACCTTCATTCCTTAGGTTTACAGTTCTCCTGTCCGGGGATATATATTAGTCTAAATGTAGAACTCACAGACTTTATCAAGGTTTCTAACATGATTATTTTTGCACAAGGAATATACAGAGGTAGAGAAATCCGGCACAATATCAATATATTCTCTGTGTGAATACCACTCAAGGCTTTTGCCCAGTATCCTCCAAGGACCCTCCGGGATCGCCTCCCTGAACATACCTGCTCGGCCTCATGCAGCCGCCTTTGGTTCTGGTGCTCCCTGCAGCCTCATGTCTGTCCATCTGCCCCTCCACATCATACAGGATTTCTCCTCATATACTTTCCGTTTCTTTTGCCAAGATTTGATAAGAAACAGTTGGCATTCCTGAGCAGATAACTTTTGTTTTAGGAACCACCTCGCCGATTCTTTGCTGTTTACATTTACAGGTTGTTGCCATGTAAACAGTCATGGTTTGCCTTTGATTTTTGGCCCAAGGCAAAAAGACAAAAGCAAGTAAATAGATGTGCAATCAAAATAGAGATTGGCACTTATGGAGACTCAGTAACACCAAGCGGAGTTCATAAGTTGTTCATATAAACACTGACAATTGTCACCGCACGCAGTGCAGCTCTAGGCTCAAAGGTACTTTAAAGGTTCTAACTAGATAATACATTTATATCTTACGTTACGCTGTGTTTGCAGAGACAGCAAGAGAAGAGTACTTCCCAGCAGTGTGCAACAGGGAAAACACTGCAGTATGCCCTTGCACTAATGGGTATAGCTTAGTTGGAGACAGCAAAGGGGTATTTTTCTGTGGCATTTGCTGTTAATGTTATTGTTTCTACTTGCCCCTCCTTGCTTTTCCAGCCCCACTCTGTCATGACCTCCTCAAGCTCCGCTTTAGCTGGGGTGGATATGGCCGAGGTCCCTTTGGACCATCCCGCTTCTCCCGCTGGTGTCGCGAGCTACAGCCATGGCTCCGTTCCCCGTGGCAGTTCTCCTATCCCTCAGGGAAGAGAAGCTGCCAACAGCCCCTGCAAGTGCATTCCTCCCTTCACAAACCTAGGGCCCTCTGCAAAGAACCTGGGGCACTCACAGCCACATTGGGAAACAGGGTAATTATGCCAAGATAAGCAGCCACAATTCCATAGGATATCAGGTCCCTCTCTGATGCTCCCTGTGCTTCCAACTTCTCTGGCACCTTGTGCTGCTTGTGCTTTCTTCTAATTAATTCTTTTGAGTGAGCAATTGGGGTTTGATCAATACAAAATCTGTGATTTTTCTAATTGTAATTCGTTACAGCTTCTCTAAATTGGTTACTCTAGGAATAAAGACTAACCTTTTCAAACCTCTCAGCCAGAAATATTATGATAATGAGCAGTGCTGGAGCCTCACAAAGGCTGCCTGCAGGAGCGCGGTGCTGCCGAGCAGGCAGATCACTTGGGAGAGGAAAATGGTCGCTCCCGGAAAGGCATCTTTATGGAAATGTTTAGCCCTCTCTAAATCTACAATTGGGGCTTATTTCTTCTTTTATGAATTTACCAGGAGAACACCTAGATAATAACATTTGTGTTAGAAAAGACACCGTGCTATTTGATAAAAAGAGATGCCTATCTCTACTCCAATACATGCAACATTTTTCCAGGAATAATCTTTATAAAAAAGTAAGCTTCCCATCATGAAATATTCTTGTCTATGTGTGAGGAGACAGAAAAACTGCAAACTAAAGCCTATTTAATCCAGTGTAATTTATATGGATGATCTCATAGCCGCAAAATAAGTTCATGCTGAAACATTTCAGTGTCAGGTATCCAACAAATACTCAAATGGCATTTGCGCAACGCACATGGATGTTGATGTTATGGAACAACAGACATTATGCTTGAATTTTTAGGGAAAAGAGAATTTACAAATATTTATTTTAGGAGGTCAACACTGCATTCTCTCTTCTGGCCAAGCTGCTCGTGGTGCTGTTAGGCAGGGTTACTTGCACACAGCTATACTTCTGAACAATTTAAAGAAGCAAACTCTAATTTAAATTTTAACCCAACGCAAAACAGAATTTTGGTTCTTTTCAAAATGAAGTCTTCCAGTCAGCTATGCCGTAATGTCTGTGCAGTGTCATTTTATGGCACTAATGTTCCCATACACTACAGCACTTAAATGGCATTGTTGACTCCAGTGCAACAATTTGCATACTTAAAGTTAAGTACATACTTTTTGGGATCTGGGCCTAATACTTCCTTTCGCTGCTTGTATGGATTGCAAGTGGTTTCTGTTTCCTTCTAGATATGGGGTAGCTAATTATGTTTTAGTCCCTGGGCATGCAGCACACATAATATAAAACCACAAGCTTATGGCTGCTGCTTACTGCAGGTTTGTCCCAGAGCAGACGAGCTAAAGGTGCAGTTACCGCCTCCCATTCCCGAGCAGCTTCATCCCCATATCCCAGGAAAGTAATCTCTGCGCTATGCTGAGAGTCATCCAGAAACCTACCATATAATCTAATTGAACTATCGATTCCCAAGCTTGGGCTTCTATTTAATATTCTAGAGAGAAAGAAAAGAGAGAGAGAAACCTTCCACAGCAACACACAGAGCTGCACAGAGCCCCTGAACTTCTGTTGCTTTACTGCCATTTATCATAAAGATGATGCAAAACACCAGAGTTGCAGTGATTATGACAGTATCCTCCTCCTTGGAAATTCATCCTCCTTTTTATTTCAGACTACAAATTCTTAAAAAGGGGATATAATTTTTCCTTAATAAGAAAGAGCCTAGCTGCAAGGAGGAGAAGGATGGCAGAGTGCTGTGGCTCCACATCCCTCACATTACTTACGTGGCCAGACAGCTGGGAGCACCAGTGGTAGGACAGTCTTTCTCAGCTCCTTTTTCTTGGTTTGCTTGTTTTTTTTAATTTATGAGGAAAAAAGAAGCATGCAGCTTGCATTTTAAAACTTCCAGCAGAAACCTACTTTCTGTTTCATTCCAATTGCGAGATCAACAGAGTCCCTTGACAATTATTTCCTATGAATATTAATTATGCTGCTACCACTGTGTGTTTATTAATCTTTCAGAAATAATGCGAGTGTTGTGGGGACGAGACGCGAGCAGGATGGAACGGGGAGAATATTTTCAATATTTGACCCAAAGAGGAGGTTGCATTTCAGTAATGCTGTAGGTGCCAATCGAATAGTTATTTTATGGGAAGCTGTACATGCTGATATGTGTCATCCCCAGTGTTTCTTTAAAGCAAGTCAGGATTTCTCATACCAGTATCAAAGGTGCTTACAAAAGTATTTTGTACTATTATCTGATCCCAGAATACTTAGCTCATATAACTGAGATACCTTAAATGAGAAAGTATTCTTCATTTATCTCAATTTGTTCTTCCTGGTCAAAATATTCCCTTATATCATTATGCATTTGAAGTAAGGGGTAAAAAAATAATTAAAAAACAAAGCCTTCTGAGTTGTTTTTCCAGGAGGTTTTATATTTGGAGATCTTTTAAATATTGAAATAAGCAATTCTAGAAAGGTAAGGACTTCACAAAATAATTTAAAACTATCCCCAAGAGATTTTTTTACTCTAATTTTAAAATGTAGATGTTGGAAAATAATTCCTTTTCCTGGATTTAATGTGGCCTCCTTAGGATCTATAACCAACCACTCCTATCAGAAAACCCTTCATATTTCAAGTCAGGTCTAAAATTCAAGCTATGGATAGGAGAGCGCCACGGTTGATTCTTGAGAACTGTAGTTTACACTAGTCTTGTACTCTTGATTTTGGGCAATGATGCTGAAAAACATACATCCCACAGCTACGAAAACCAGTATGGTTCCTACCTGTTTTCCACCAGGAGTAGAACTGTAGAAATTTTTATTTTATCTAGTTCAATGACAAAACTTCAAGGGAAGAATTTCCTTCTCTCCACAGAAAGGAGGAGCATTTGGACAGAAAGGGAATCAAGTGACATAAACTCCCTAGAGGAGATTTTCCTGGAGAAGGAATTGCTTCCTTGGGAGGCCTTTGCAAGCTGTGCTGAGGCAGGAGGTGAGTGCAGAGCCAAGGGGCCTGGCAGGGTAAGTGCTGCACCAGGCTGTGCTGCTCTTGTTGGGCTGCCCGGATCAGCTGCAGCTGATCCCAAGTTTTGCAGGAATCACTTCCAGAGCCGCTTAGTTTTCTCAGGAGTAAATTTTTGATTTTTGTGTAACTAACTCCTAGGCTAGTGTAATACCTAAGCAACTTCCTTGGGTTTGACTATCCTCCCATCATAATTTCTAGCTACTTACATGTAAACTCTATTGCAGTTATTCATATTATGACAGCAGAATTTTGGTTAATGTGGCTAATATGTCTTTTCCATGAAAACTGTCCACAACACGCAAAGTGAAGAGCACTGCAAGCAGCCAAAAGTCCTGCTATCTGTCTGATTTTTATTCTGACATCTAACTCTGTGCTGAACTGAACTCTCTTCTCCCTTAAACACCCATAATTATGTTTCTATTTTATCATTTTATCTACAGGTTCATAAATTCAGAGAAATTCAATCTGCAGGCTGTTTTGCATGGAATATAACGGGTAAAGGGTTAATATAGCAGTATACTATTAAATGCTCATTTCCAAAATTGACAAAGGCCACAGCCTGTGCTAACAACACCTCTAGTCAGACTGGTGAATTCTTTTTAAGTAGTCATTGGAATGGGAAGTAGAGCAAGCCTGGGGTTTAAGAAAGTCATGTATTATCACACTTGTTTCTTTCGATTTTTTTTCTGAAGAGTCCAGCTGAGCTGCCTAACACAGTAATATCAATCAACAGCAACAACAACAAAAAAAGAATTCAGTCTTTTACTGCTTATTTTTCTTTCCCATTCCAAAACTGCTTTGTGATACCTTGAGCACTTAAACGGCCAAATAAAACACGCCTATTCTAAACTTACCTGAATCATAGCGAAAGAGGATGGTAAAACTTCACAGGTTCATTACATTACACTCACTCTCTACAGGTGTTGTTTTACTTGCTTCTATTAATTTGGGTTTAGAGTACGTAGAGGCAGCCTTGCAGTGATAACCTGGCCCCTGCAAAATTACTGAAATCACTTAATCGCTGAAATGATCCTTTGGTCACCCGTCCAGCAAGGAGATGAATCATTAGAGACTCAGTCAGATGAGTTACCCTTAGATTTGAAGAGCTGGCAAAGAAGGAACCAGCTTCTTTGCTGGTAGCAAGAGGACTTTGTCTACATTTCAGCTTAAAATTTTTTTTGCAGACAGTTTCAGAAAAGCAATGTGCATTTTGCCCCCCAGATTTCTGAAGAGTAAATGTTATTCCCCTTTCCAACATCTATTTTTTCTGAAGTGCCGGGCTTCCATGTATACATAACACACCGAGAATTCACTGCGGCTGCGTGCTGCCGGCAGGGCTACAGAGCCACCTCCTCCTGAGACTTCCCTGGGAATTCATCTCGGAGGGAAACAGGCAGCACTTGCCATGTAAATACAGAATAATGAGAGCTGGGAAGCCACGAGGCCTTCCCACCTACCAGTCAAGATGTCACTACCAGTGCGAAGTAGGTGAAGAAATGTCAAATGGTATTTTCAGAAGGTTAAGCATTCCAGTAAGTGTCAGTGGGAGCTGATGGGCTCTGGATACCTGCTCCTACATTTTCTTCCTGAGTGATAATAATTTTAGCAGAAACTGGGAAGTCACAGAGCTTGGGTGCTTCTTTTTCCCTTGAGGTGAGCAGCTTCCAGCAGAATAAAGGGAGGAGTATGAAGTATTATGGGGCCCTGGAGAGGCAACAGGCCCTAACACAAACAGGCACTAAGTGCAGGGTTGCCAGTGAAGATGGCAGCACTGGTACCTGAAGTAATAGTTGTAAATGATGGTTGTAAATGGTTGTAAATGATTGAGGCAAGGGGAAGGAGCATCTCCCACAAGCCTGAGAGAGACGCTGGTTTACAGACACAAACCCTCTTCGACCGCCACTTTCCAGGTCTCATTCCCATCATCCAAAGCCAAAACGAATGAGGCAGCACCCTGCCATGTCCAGCATCACTGCTGTTTTACCCTGGCGATCTGCAGACACGGCTTCCCCGCAACGTAAAGCGCAGGTGCTGGGCAGGTGGCGTGACTGAAAGGGATTTTGGACCCCGATGCCCACCCTGAGCTAAAAGCCCTGAGTCAAGAAGGGCAAGTTCCTGTTTGCACCTGGTGTTTATTCTCCTTAGCTTACAGGTTTACGATTAAAATTCTTTATTCAGAGTCTCACCCATGCCCTGCGCCTGCCCGAGCTCCTCTCCGTGGCAGGCCCTGAGCGCAGGGCAGTGCTCAGCACTTCCCTGAAGCGTCTCCTTCCCCGCACTGTGTCACCACACTTAGGCCGTGCTCCTTCGGGCACCTCAAACCCAGCTCAGTCTAGGAGGGCAGAGCCGCGCAGTGACGGGGCAGAGACCCTTCCTAACAGCAGGAAAAGGGGCAAAATTCTGCCCGTAAGGGAAAACCTCCAAGGGAAGCGACCGGGGGAAGCCGTTACGAGGCAGTTTTGAAATAAATAAATAATAAATGGACCGGCAAGCACAGAAACATGGCTAAGGAAAAATAAATATTCAGATACGTTTTGGCTGCTTCGTTATTTCCCTCAGTGCTTTTCAGACATCTTAAACACATACCAAAAATATTTGCTACTCCCTTAAGCCGTTTTTAGCCTACCTGCCTCTGCGCACATCCAGTTCGCTGGCAATTGCCCCTTGCTGTATTATGTTAATAATCTTCCCCAAATTCCACTGAGATACCAAGAGAAACTTGAAAGCAAAATCAAAAATTAGAAAAGCAAAAGGATCCTTTAATATACACCGTCAAGCAGCTGGGAGGCCTTAGTCCAGGATGCCTTCTTTCTTCCTTCCCTAACACCTACTCAAGATTTTTCTGTTCAGCAAGGAAAACGAGACGCTTAACCAGAAAACGCAGTTTTACAACATGCTTTTCTTCAGACACGGCGATTTGTGTGAAAGTTCCTTCACTGACATCACGACTGCGCCCAGAACGGCTGCCTCGCTCTGCTTGGATGGGGACGGGGCTCTGGGCCTGTTTCCACCTCGTTCCTGCCCTCACTTCCCTGCTGCGGGACAAAGTGTCGGGGCCGCTGCCGGCAGACGGTTCAGGGCGGCTGCATTTTCACTTAAGCGCCACGGGCCCAAGCTGGAGGGCCTTCTGAGCAAGAAACACCCCGTCCACGCCAGTGAAAGCCCTGGGTGCTCCCCACACTCTCCCTACAAGCTGCGAGCCGAGGATGTGGGTTCGCTCCGGGCAAAGAGCTGATGCTGAGGAGAGGAAAACGGGCTCCGTTTGGCTGCGGATCCCGGTGGCTACGGCCCCGGCAGCACTGCGGGATGCTCGGGGCTGCCCCGGGCTCCTTCTGCCCTGCTGCGGACAAGCAGCGGGCAGGACGAGGGGAGGACAGCGGGTGGGACAGAGGCAGGACAACGGGCAGGACACACAACGGGTAGGACAGCAGGAAGGACAGCGGGTAGGACAGCAGGAAGGACAGCGGGTAGGACAGCTCCCACCTTGCGCTGCCGCTCGCTCCGCAGCTTCATTTATCCTTAACTCCGGTGAGTGCCGGCACCGACACTGCCCGTCGGTGTCGGGACACCTACTGAAACCAAGCCAAATTAATATCTAACAGGATTAATTAAGCTACATTTAAGTAGTTGATGTGAAAGCTGTATTTTAGGATGAAATAATGTTTTCATTTTTAAAATAGGCCTATTTAATATTAAATTTGAAATTATGATAATCTATGGGAAGGGCCCAAGGGCAGGGTTAAAGTGTCTCATTAAAACTTTAATATTACATTTTGTTTTTCAATCAGCCTTTTACTACATCAGGCTCTGCAGACCAGCAGAGAGGGGCTATTTTCTTCACTTCTTCTTATTCAACTTCAAGCTCAGTGACTAGATGATGAAAAACAGAGCAACCACCTGTAACCTGAGAAAACATAAATTTCCTTTCCCCCTTCCACTTTAAAGGCTGGCATGAGGTAGGAATGAACAAGATCTACTAATTCTAAAGCCCTGGCAGACTCAGCCATCAGAAGCCATCAGAGCAACTCCTTAAGACGCAGAAGACACTTATTTTATAATACAATTGAATTTTGTAAGTGAAACATGTTTGGATAAATTTACTTTTCTTATACGTTCAGTATGTTAAATTAATTGATTTTTAAATTCAAAAGACAGTTTGGTGTCTATTAACTGAATTCTAATTTCCCCCCACAAAGGTGCCTAAAATACAGATCACGAGAATAATAAGACATTCAATGCTTGAAATTACTTCAGATAATAATGAGAAAAAAATGCTTTTTTATTTATGAATAAAATAAATAATGTGTATAGGACTATCAAGCAAGTGTCTCTTTTACTGGAAAGGCAATATTTTGTGGCAAGGCAACATGAAATGGCAACTTCAACTCTCAGAATAAAATTGCCTTGTGTAAGAACAGACTGACTCTTCTTTGGGAAGGCAGCTGAGAAGCGGCAGGGGAAAAGAAAGATCCTTAAAAATCTATTACTTAAAACAAGTTTTCCTGCTTCAGGTTTTAAATCAGTAATAAAAATGGCTATTTAAATTACTTTCATGTCAATCCATCCACCACAATATGGAGAGAGTCATTTAAGAAGACAAAGAGACAGGGTAAAAAATATCTTCACTTGGGTTACTGCCAAAGCTGGTAGGGCTCATATTTATCCAACTATACTAATATTTCTTTAAAACTCATATTTTTGCTATGCTGAGTACTTCAGTGGAAAAGATATATAGGCTATTATAAACACAAATGATTGTTTATTTGCTGGAATAAAGGCAAAAAAGCAACGTGTTCAAAAACCATCTTGAGGAGCCCACATAGGACTAAAGCTTCTGTTGTTATAATGAAGTGTAGCAGTGACGACTGCCCACCGTGCAGGTGGCAAATACACCGTGCAGGTGGCACTGATTTCTCCAAAAGAGACAGTGGGAGAGGAGAGGAGAGGAGAGGCGAGGAGAGGAGAGGAGAGGAGAGGCGAG
>JAVCKT010038214.1:5460-17484 GCA_032273925.1 Rhynchotus rufescens
TTTAAATACATACAGATTTCTTAATGTCTTGGAAAAAATAGTTTCTGATTAAAATGAGTAATAAATTAGGTTTTTAGCATGACTAGAAAAAAATATCAGCTTAAAAGTTCTTGAAAAGATAAATGTGTTGTAATATGTGCTATCTTCTTGTGTTCCCATTCTCAAATACTACTTCTTAGGAAATTCTTTGTAACTTAGTTTTATATTGCAAGAAAACAGATTTTCACCATTGGAATAAATGGAAGAAAATAATTGAGATACTGCTTAAGGGTGTCATTACGTTCAGCATTCCTTGGAAAAGCTGGCTGGAAAGACACAGATTTCTGGTTTTCAGCTCTTAATGCAGAGCTAGCCATGCAGCAGTTTGTTCTGTATTTTGTAACCTTTGTGATGACTGCTAGTGCTATCAGTTTACTCCTAGTGAGTGATTTAAGTCATGCTGCTTCTTATTCTTATGTTCCTAACAAAATGATACTATGTACTTAGAAAAGACACTTTGTTGACTCTTTCTCGGATAGTATTTAAATTACATTTCAAAACATAAATGCAACACAAAATTCATAGTTCAGTTTCCCTTCTTTCTTTTAGTTGTAATAATTGAAAATAGTAAACAGTATTATTTTGTTGAGCTTAATTTATCCTTTAGCATCACAGCAAAAATATTTGGTGGAGGAGGATAATGTCACTTTGAACCTGTTATTTAACTCTAGGAGCTGAAAAAGGCAGTGTAACCCCCTCGTGCATAAATATATCACCTTAAGTTTATATTTCACTACTTTTTAAAAGTACTGAAGAACATGCCACAATATGTCTTGTTCTAGCAGCTGAAAAATTATGCTATGACTAAAGTGACATCATTCTGCCTCCCACAGAATGTTTTGGCTCAGAGAGCTCAAGGAGCAGATGAAATTAACATAAAATGTCACTGTCATACAGAAAGGAGGAAAAAATACTAACATCTTCTGCATTGCCTTCACAGATTTGAGTAGGTCACCATAAAGCATGTTGCAAGAACTTCAGGATGGAGATAGAGCTTTTTTTTGAGGGCTAGTAAAACTCAACAGCGTCCTTGAAGTTTTCAAAATAAGGTTTACTGTACATCAGAGTGCTGTCTAGGCTCTGTGTTTCCTCTGTCCAGTGAGAGTTGCACAGTATTACTCTTTCATTTATCCTTATATTAACACCAAGCAGTTTTTAATTGTTGGCAAGTTAAATATAGAATTATCAATGGCATTCTTAAACTATATAATAAACACAGGTCACATACTTTAATACTGGGTTGATTAGTTTTCCTCTCCTTTCTCAGAATCTTATGCAAAATATAAGTCCACATTGCAGTAAATTATGCTTTAGTCAAATAGAAAGGCATTCCCTGCCTAAAGAGTTTACAGCCTAGATAACACAAAGGACATGGTAAGTAGAAAAAAAAAGAAAGCCAGACAGACAACATACAGCAACATACAGTAAGGTAGGAGGATGAAGTAAACTGAACAAAGCTTACTAAAAAAGACTGAGGTCTCAGCTCACAATATTTAACTAGTGTGAAATATATATGGTTTGGTAACTATCACAGAAAATTTATGATTTCAAAGTCAATGTCTCTTTTCTTTTTAATTTTGATAGAGAGAATTCACTATGAATAACGATGACAGGCACAAATCACAAGGCTATTCAGTATCGAGGAAGGTAGTGGTGTAGATGGTGATACAGAATCTGATAAGCTGGAAGGTTTAGTGTGGAAATCAAAATATCAGTTTGGATCATGCTACTTTAAAGTGCCAGCAGCACATTTATAAGAGATCCAGAAGGTAGGTCAGAATGCTGGATGTGGGTAGGTGTTTAGTCAACAGCTAAAACTGTGACATTCTGACATAAGGAAGAAGGTAAGGTGCAGGGAGTGCAAAATTACTGATCAAGGTCAAGTTAGTGGGAGAAATACACGGAGAGCAGGAGATTAGAATGGGAATAAGCTTCAAATAATGTTTTGGAAAGGATGAGAAATGAGAATGACAAGTGAAGGAAGATAGTGATAGACAGGAAAACAGGTTTTTGGTGTCTGTTTAAATATCACAATACTGCAAGGTAAAGCAGAGGTTCTGGGTATACTAAGAAAAACGTCATTGAGAGCAAACTGAACAGTGGATTGCAGATGGCAGTGAGGGAATTCAGGGCAGCATGGTTCTCATAACACTTCCCAGCTATAGATAAGACCATAAGAAATAATATTTGTGATTGAGTCCAGTGTAATGCTGATGTAATTGGGTTTTCTTGTGTATTTCACCTAGTGTTTGTAGAGAAAAAGAATTACTACCAAAATAAGGAGGTTAAAATGACACTTCTCTTGTTTACTTCACTTTATGGACAATTATTTTAGGACAATTAAAGATACAGAAAAGGCAACACAAGATCTTTCTTTAATAATCAGTTCTAACCTGAAAGTCAACTTTTTTAGAAAACGTATTTCACCGCATTGGTAAAAACATCCTTTCTCATTGTTTTTCTTATTAATGATCAAGAAAAGTAGTTTCTAGTTTGTTTTTCCTCCTGTTGTTCTTCCTTTAAAAGATAACAGTGTTTGTTTATAGAGCCCGTAATTGAAAATGGAGTGCCATCCAAGTTCCTAAGGTGCACACATTGCTGACCAAATGCATGTAGGGAAGTTTCATTACTTCCCTACAGAGTTAGTTACAGAGTTCTCTGAAGTTTTATGTCCTTGTGGAATAGAGGTGGAAAGAAGGTTTGGAAAGAGGAGAATTTTAACAGCACCGGAGTCAGTGTCTCCTCCCAGCCACCTCTTCACCCCAACTTCTGGTATGTAGAAAATTATAAGTGAGAATAGATGTTTTAGATCTCAGCCAGAAAGGTCACCCGAGTGAGCAAGTTCATGGAGTGAAGACAGTATTTTACCCTTCTGGCATGAGTTTATTTGGCAGAGGTGCTAAGCACAATAGGACAAAACAGATAGAAGTTGCATAGATGTTACCTTGATCTTAATCATGCCTACAAAAAGTTTACAGAGTTTCAGATACTGGCTGAGGGTTAAGTAAAGATAAGAAAATTGTAATCTTCTTGAAAGATCATGTGGGTAAAAGCCAGGGTTTGAGTCTTGAGAAGTTGGTGAAAATCACCATTATATTGAAGAACTTTATGAAGAAAGCCTTACTAAAATCAGATGAACTTGATGAAGGGTCACATGAAGAGAATTTGGGCTTTGAAAGCGGAAGTTAGTACAACATCTGAAGTGATTCCTAAAACTGCACACAATTATTACAAAAAATATAAATCCAAATGGTTATTCTCTAGTATTTTAAATGTGAGGTGACCTCTAAATTCAATTGAGGAAATATTCATTTTCATAGCTGATAATTTATTGCAATAATTGAAGAATCCGTGGAGATCCGAGACATGGAGAAAAAGCAGCTGCCTGGAGTAGTATTTTCCACATCTTGAACTAGAGATCTTCTGTATATGTTGCAAAAGCTAGTGATTAGATTGAGGTAAATGGTTATAACCTGGTCATTGCTCTTCATGGCTACTGCAACACTCTGGATTAGGTTGATGTTTTGTGATTAAATAAGCAGTTTAAAGGCAATATGGTAGTATTTTCCAATAAATATCAGTTATAATGTTTAACCTGTGTTGGGTACTTAAAACACTACGTTTGCTACACAGCATCTGAGTGGCACAATTTAAATTGTTGTGATATCACAAAAAAAATGGTGATCTGTGAGAGGTGAGTAGAAACACTGTCCAGAAAAAAAATCTCCCGGCTTGGATTTTAGCTATTAGCATCACATTACCAACAGCTGTGCAGGAACAGTCTAGTTAGTTAGCTCATCTAGGGGTATGGTCATGCCCACATGTGACTTTTCAGGACTGTTCTAATATTACATATTTTACAATGTGATATCCTAGAACATTTCTACCAGGATGGTAGAAATAGTATGGAGGAAAGGAGGAAGGTGTATATGGCCTTCCAGAGGACCCTTGCAGGCAGTTGTTTAAATATTTTGGGTGTCAGAAAATTAGGAGAATGAAGCATTTCTCCAGAGCAACTCACTCTAGTGCAACTTAGAATATATGTCAATCTTTATAATGTCAATTTTTCTGACACACTAATGAAGTGAATTTTCTGAAAGCTGAGAAATAATGGGAAAGAAAATGTTTAGCTGTAGAAGACTAAAATTAGTCTTGAAAAAAACTTGGCAAATTTCCATTTTCATATCCAGTATTAACCTACTCCAGCATGATTCAGATTCACAGCTATGCGTGCATTATTAAGTCATGCATAGTTCACCAGGTCCTCAGTTCCTTCGTGTAAAAATGTCATTACATTTAAATCATCTCTGCAAGGGATCAAAATCTGATCTACTAGATTTACATAGAACTAGGAGTAACATTAACCATTTTGATCTTCTAGTGAAGTTTTGAGTTATATTTCAAATTTACTTTGTTTAATAATTTGCTAGCTGTTGTCATCTGATCATGTCTGATGTGAAATAGTCAAATTCATGGTTCATGAGTTTAGTTTTCTACTTTTACTATGAAAGGTAATAAAATTGGTTTTTTTATGTTAATGGTGTCGAATTGTGCTTTCCTATCTAGCAAACAGTAAAGTTTGACTGAGGAAAACCTTCAGTGTTTAAGTCCACTTTTTTCTATGAATATTGTAAATGCTTTCTAAATAGATAGATAAATATATGCACCCATACAGACTTCCAGTACATATTGTAAGCATTTGACATAATGCTATTCCACTGAGTCTTTATGCATAAGTGCTAGGTTTTAGACTTACAGCTGCATTCAGAGGCTGATGCAAATTAAGTAACAGCTTGTTTAAATTCCTGTTCTAAACTTCTTATTCAAATGCTTATATATTTTACATATTCTATTATATAGACCTGTACTCTAAGTGCAAGCAGCCCTTTTATGTGGTTTGTCTCACAATCAGATTTATCTGAGTTCCTCCCATTATAGCTTGAAAGAACAGCATTAAGGGAGCCTTTCTTTTTAGTTCCTGGTTGTGATTGCTAAAATATCAAATTTAGTCTCTCATAATCCAGATCATTTTCCAGAAGCTTTGAGAACTGTGTGCAGTAGTTTGTTAGAGAGATCACAGAAACTCTATACTGACAGACCAAAAAGCCCTTAGACTCTCACTTTATGTCATTAACAATTTTCTAAAACCATTACAGATGGGATGAACTGATTAGAACTGAGGAGGGAGGATCTTTTTCCCAGCCAGAAATATCCCCTGAGACTTTTCCTGCGTGTGAAGTTTCTAGTGATTAATGGGAGAAAAATAGGACCGCCTGTCCCTTAGTTGCCACACACTTTATTTAGGAAAAAGCTTATTTATATATGGTGATCAGCCTGTACTGGATGTATTTAGGAGTTAAATGTTAACTGGATTTTTTTAAGTGGCTAAGAAAATACAAAATAAGCACAACTATATTGTGCCAGTTTCTGCATGCTTTTCAATATTCGCTTTTTAGTAGCTTCACTATAATTTGTATAAATGGTGCTAAGAGACTAAAATGTTTATCTTTTCCCTCCACCTCCTTTCCATTCTGCTGTTTTATTTCTGTAAATGAAAGCTACAGCTGGAATATTGTTTTACTACAAATCTCACACCAGCACTGTCGGTTGTGATGTGACACCAGAGATTCTTATCTGTAGACTGGGTTGGAATTATTAAACATTCTCACATTGTGCAAAGTGTTGAGGATGAACAGAAGTGCAGTGAGGTGCATCCAACACTTCTGTGCTTCCCACCTGATCCTTGAAATACGACTCCTTTAAAAGGCTAATATTTGCTTTATATAGAAGTGACAGTATTCAAGCAGTAACATGTACTGGAAATATTGCTGAATTCTGTGTTCCTCTAAATTCTTTTGCAGAGAAGAAAATCTTTTTTGGGGGGAAAGAATCAGGATCTTTCAACTATGAAGAAGAAAAATATATTATATTTACCAAAAGTACAAGTAT
Organism: Rhynchotus rufescens; assembly: GCA_032273925.1. Taxonomy (NCBI): domain Eukaryota; kingdom Metazoa; phylum Chordata; class Aves; order Tinamiformes; family Tinamidae; genus Rhynchotus; species Rhynchotus rufescens. Next base: position 11,449 of record JAVCKT010038214.1, read on the forward strand.
TTGTAGCAGCATTTATGGGAGAGGAGTTCACAGCTAATCCAAGTGATTAGCTTTCTTTGAGCTGACATAATATTTTACCACCTTTAAAAATAAGGAACTAAAAAGAAAGCAAAATGCATTTCAGAATGGCTTATTTTATTTTTTTAGCTGACAAATATTTTTGTATTCATTGTGTATTCATTTTCATTATAATTCTTAAAATAAAAACACTGTCAGGAACATGGATCCAGGATCACTTGAACACATAACTAAATCTGCATTGATTTTGTAGAAACATCAGCATGAGGTGTAGAAAGGGAGTGACAGTTAACTAAGTGCTTGTGCTATAATTATACAGTTAAGATGCATGAACGAAAGTTAGCTTAGTATTCTAATTCTACTAAATAACTATACAGAATCACAAGAATCAAAATTGTAAGGCATAAGGACCACAGTAATGGAACCAAGAAGAACATAGAATTCTGGCAAAATACCTACATAAAATGATTGTTAGCTCCGAAAGTGCCTGATATAGACGAGATGGTTTTTGTCATTATGTACTAATCACGCTATTAAAGGAATTCAGGAATGGACCATCTGAAGAAATCTTACCTTTTAACTGCTCAAGAGTCAACCTGGGCATGGTTTAGCCCAGGGCTCCCCTCTCCTTCTTTCTTACAGTAGTGCTAAGAATTGTCTGCCTGAGAGAGAATAATGAAGAGTGGTAGGAGGCAAAGCCAAATTCCCATTCTGTTCTAGGTGGGATGTGCAATTTATTGCTATAAGAAGAGTCAAAGAAACAAAAAATTTTCACTTTTCTCCAGTATTTTCTATATTTTTCGTGTTATTTCCCCTGAAGGACTTTTTAAAAATTCTCTGTTTTATGGTTTGTAAAATCCAGTAATGGAACTACAGAACTGCAGGATCACAGTAACATTTGACCTATGCTATATGTATGCTGGCATTGCTACCTCAAAAAAATATCCAAGTAATAATACAGTTCTTTCAGTTCTGGATCAGCTGGAAACTGCTGGGAGAATAAGGGGGAAAAAAAAAAGAAAACAAAAAACAAATTCTGATTCTCTATGCAACATCAGAAGTCCTCTACCAGAATTATTTTCTTTCTGAGTGAGATGCAGTGATATTTGCCTAGGTATGAAGTAACGATCAGATAGTTGCCAAGGCTGTGGCAGTGGTAGAAGTAATGATCTCACAAGAAACCAGTTTCAAGTGATTAGACTAAAATAGGACATGAACTGAAGGGGAAAAAAACTCTCTCTAATTGTGAGCGAGATTAGAAGCATTGACAAGTTCTATTGCAATGTAATTTTGAGGAGAATAACTACCAGACAAATAAAAACTGAGAGTCCAAACACAAAACAGTTTGAAGTTTATATTCTCTATTCCCTAAACAGTCTTGCAAAATTGTACTCACTTGTTAGTTTTGGGTATACCATTTTTTTTAATTACTGTTGTCATGGCAATGGAAAAAATTCTTTTTGAATACTGAGCAGCTATGCTTCTGTTTAAATCACTGTGAAGAGCAGGTGCTCAGCACCTCATATTTATTTATTTATTTATTTATTCATGATGATATAAATGGAGCATCTTGTTCTATGTGACGACTTACTCCTCCTCGAGTGGCTTTTTCATCTCCTGACCTGTAGGGTTCCCTATCAGAAGCCTCATTGTGAGGACGTTCCTGAGTGGATAAAAGAGTTCAATTTGTACTTTGCACCAATATCAATACTGCTGTTGGACCATGTTTTTGTCAGCCTAATAGTTTTGTTTTCATAAACAGTTGGTGCCATTGTATTATAATTGGCCCTATTAAACTAACATGTCCTTGTAAATTAGGAACGCTTTAAAAATTTTAAATAGTGACATAAAGGAGAGATGCAAAAATAGGACTCGTCAATTTCTTCTTTTCTATACTGAGGAAAAGTAATGTCTTAAAATCATTTTTTAAATTAATATACAGTCAAGTTCTGTCTTCTAATTTAACTTCAGAAATATACCCTTCAAAGAGGTATTTATTGTATGTACTCATTAATGTATATAGAAGAGCTATCAAAGACAACAATAGGGATATATATGGTAAGCTAGTCTTTTGATGTTGTCACAAATCTATGCCTGTTGTTCTGTTACAAACATGTGAGAATGTTTCAAGAAAAATGGTTGAAACTTATAAATTAAAGGTTCTTCAATATTGCATCTGGTTGTACCATCTAATTAACATTTTCAAGGCTACAGTTTAATTTAAATGAATGGCAGGCCTTTGACTGCACAAGACAGCTCATGAACATGATTACAACAAAGTAATTTCCCTTTGTCAGATACAGACTTTCAGTAATAGTATTCTCTTGGCTTAATAAAGTTAAGCACCACTTACAATCGGCACTTCATTTTGCTTCTTTCTCTTATATAGAATGGTGGTTGTTCAGTTCTTATAGCAGCCATCTGCGTAGGTGTTCATTTGTACTCTCCTGCTGTGTGGGTACTCTGTCTAATTCCCAAGCTTCTAGCTTTATAATAGTTTCACAAAATGCTGTTTGAATTTTTATAAGCTAGTTTTCATTATCATTAGTTGAATGTTCCAAAGCTTTATACTGCCCAATATGGTTCTATTTTGACTCATGTTTGTATGCATTGATAATGTCTCTGTGCTGTAATATTAGTGTTACAGTAACTACTGGAAAAACTTGTTTTATAAGTGAGTTGAAATTTATAACATTATAATTTCTGCTATAATCTTCCCTTTCCCCCCAAAATTAAATAAAATTACAGATATATTTCAAAATCATGATATAATTTTCATTTAAAAGTTTGATTCCTGTTGAGTGCAGCTACAAAATTTGTGCAGGTTAAAGATATCTGAATGGGTAACGTGTAATCAGATAAATTGGAACATTCTGATACTAGCTTGTCACTATCTAAGACCCCTTTCAACTGTTAGTTCCTGGAGTTCTGCATCAAACAAAAGGAAGGATGTTATGAAATGGTATTCTGTCTTTTTTTTTACATATTACTTGGCCCTCCTGTCTCAAGTGAATTCAGCCTTTATTACTCCTTTGCTTAGAGCCCATTAGAATGCTACACAATAGAAGGGCTCCCTTGTGTTCCTCAAACATATCTCGCATTCCCTTGGAGAGGTGTGTTTGGAAGAGCAATTAAGTATTGTTGTCTGCGGAAGAAAGCAGGAAATCTGCTAGCCTTTTATAGTTACATGATGCCCTCCATGTTAAGATCCCAGAATGCTTTAGAAGTATTCATTAAATCTGGAGCAGCACTAAGTGCTCATACTTAACATGTGTATTATAGTTATGGTGTGGACGATTAACAGTCTTGGAAATAAAAATTACTTATTGGGAGATTTTTTTTTTTTTTTTGAAACAAATGAGTGGCAGAAATTAAATGAAGCTGTCATGGTACTTAGTATTTCTCTGTAGTATGAAATAGTATAAAATCCTTAGGCATTTGGCAGAAGGAATCGTATTTTGTCGTAGTTGTTTACTGTTGATGGAGTAATTGTTTCAAAAATATGTTTCCATTTAGTACAGCCTTTAAAAACTTCTCCAGAAGACTCAAAATTAAATCACTGGTTTCCTTCAGTGAATACGATCATATAGATGAAGTCATATATCTAAAGTAATTTTCCTAGTACACCCTGAATGATTAAAAAACACATCAGCCCTAAACTGGGGTACAAAGCATATTGTTAAATTTTCAGGAAGTAAGCTTATAACTTTGAATTTTTTGTAGCCCCAAAACATTGTTTAAATATTTGAGATGTTTTTATGCTCTAAAACATTGAAGCAAAAACACTTTCAACTTGAAAATTTGATTTATATGTGGTTTATAAAATGGGAAAGAGAAAATTAATTGGGCTTCAAAGCACCAAAACGTTTTGAAATAAAAGCTAAATTCATTTGCCTATCACATCTAGGACAGACCTCTTATTTGCCCTATAAAAATCTTCCACTTTCAGAATATCATGCCTAGAACAGAGGTTGGTGTTATTAAGAGCACAGAACAAGCTACTTTGTTGCATGGGAAGAATGGATCAGACTATGGAATCTCTTTGAGCTTTGGTATGAGTTTTAGCCGGGAATCCAACAATTTAGCTGAGAAGTATTATTAATCAATATGTACTGTGCATCTGAAAAATAAAAAGGAAAAAGTATAACTGTCTGTTTGAATCTGCAGAGTAGAGAAAACATTCCTTCATCTTTGGTTAGTAACTCTTAAGAATTGTTCCTCTTCGTGTCCATTTCTGTTGAGTGTGGATTCATATATGACTTGATACTCCTAGAATTACTGGTATTAAGATTGGTCCTTAATTTCTTCCACGAAATTTTTAGAGCATGGCAGTTGCTTTGGTTTTCTTTAAAATCCCTGCTAGAATTCTGATCCAAGTCAAGTTCTGTTTCATGGCAGCCAAAATTTCAACTTCTGTTATTCACTCAAATGTCCAAGCATCAAGGAATCCTAAAGTTTGTGTCTGGCAGTAGGTAGTGTAGTTTATTCTCAGGTGAGAGGTGCTATAAAATTGAATCTTTATGGGTCTGTTCATAAAGTACAGAGAATCTGTACAAATATTGTGCATTTAGAAAAATCACCCTGAAAGTGTCTGGATCTTTTCCCTGTAATTCCAGATTCAGTTCATGCTCACTAATGTACTGTAATGTAAAAAACTCTGCATGAGCCTAAGCCTAATTAATTCAATGATCTGCAAACTCCACAAGTCTTATCATGGCAACAGCAACAGACGATGCTTCTTAAATTTACATTCTCTAGAGTGCACTTAATAGGATCAGAGCAGTCACAGAGAAGAATACTTAGTTACGGAATTTGTTTCTACCTGTAATCGAATGAGTATGATTCCATTTGCAGAGACCCACAGTCAGAAGAACATTTGCTTTTTGAGCATTAGATTTGTACTGATATTTTAAAAAATGACTATATGAATAAAAAGACCTGAGGACGGGGAAATAGTAGCTATACTGCTGTTAGGACTGGAGTTTTGCATGCGACAATTTATGTAAATATCTCTAGGAGCAATGATGGGCATTTTGAAAATACATGTTGAAATATATATTGCAGCAGTCCAATTGCTTTGAGATAAGGGACAACCTCTAGAGACTTCATGAGTTTCATGTTTTCAACTGAATTTTATGTTTTTGGATTCCTAATTATTTCTTAAGCTTTAGTTTGTCATGATAAAATGCTATGATTTATTTATTTCTGAATGCTAGATGAAAAGGATTAGGACATTATCCAAATTTTTAAAGTACCAATGAACCAAATATACTTTGTAATCTTAGAATTTACTGACAAAAAAAAGTGCAGATGGCACCACCAATAAATGACTGTCATGGTCCAAGATCTTTTCTATGCAAATGACTAATGCATCACTACAGTTCTGTCAAGGCAACAGAAAAAGGCTGCCAAAAAAAAAAATCATATCATAATCAGTGAGTGTTCCTGATTGTTCACTGTTTATGGCACATATGGATCCTCTGAAATACAGAACACCTACCTAAAAGAAATACTGAAATAATTATGCATCATGAACTTTTGCATGTGTTTAGAATGTTTTAAGGGAACTACTTGGTCTACAATAAACAGACATATTTTTTCAGTGTCATTACAGCAATAGCTGTGTTAAAAAAAGAAACTAAAAAACAAAACAAAACAAAAAATAAACAACATATTAGAATCTATACTTAAATTTACAAAGCAACAGTCAGGACACAGTTTGAAATTGAACTATGTTGAAAGCTTTTCTTATAAGCTCCTCAGAATACATCTATATTTTAGAAAGTAGATATGCAATAAATGTATGAGCAACAGGAATGGAGGAGGAAATAATTGCTCTACTTTTGTAGCTTATTATTTCATTCATTGTGGAACATAGCTTGCTTTTAGCAGTCCAGTGTAAAGTGTAACAGATCACTGGACCTCAGCAATTAAAAATATATCACTGGGCACATGACTCAAATACGTAATAGAAAATAATATGTTATCAAAAACTGCATGTAGAGAAAACCAAATTAA
>JAVCKT010038216.1:0-27700 GCA_032273925.1 Rhynchotus rufescens
GAACAGCAAGTGCTAATATTATCTAAGCACTGGCTAATCTTTCACAAAGTGTTGCGCTTATCAATTCCCAAAGAACCAGATCCAAACTTCCATGAGGAGAACTACTCCAGGAGTCCACAAGCCTTTGAATCAATCCGTAATTATACATGTTGTAAGAGCAAGCAAGCTTCTTGGGGCTGGTAAAACTGGGCTGATGCCTTTTGCTCTAATGTTTCTCATTCCTTGAGCTACAGCTTATGATCCTTCCCTTGCGACCTTTCTCCAGAACCATAGGACTGGAGGGGACTTTCTGAATAAGTAAGTCTAACCTCCTGCTACCGGTGGCAGTGATAACAGAGAAATCATTTTATTCCCAGTTTCAGTTTTTCAGGACAGGTCCTCCATTCTCAGGAACTGTGCAACTCAGAAATACGTAAGAATGCAGGAAAAAAACCCCTCAGAGTTGATATAAAAGGCAGGAGAGGGAAAAGGATGGGGAGAAATAATACAGATGGCCCATATTGTCCATTCTAAGCATTTTATGATGTATGTCACTTGCTTATGGATTACTTAAAATCTCCTGTCTTTGTCTTTGAGGCTAATGTCCTGGAATAAAACATTCTCATGTTCATGCATAAAGATAACAAGCAATCCTATACAGAATATTAGTAGCCATGACTCTAGCTTCTCCTCTGGACTTCCCTGTGCTGACTCTGCAGGTTTTTCTGTTGTTACAAGTGAACCTGCTTGCAGCTGCCTACAGAACAGCTGCTGTGATGCTGCCCAGCATGGTGGGAGCTCCTCCCAAGCAAAGGCCCATCAGAAAAGCAGTGCAATATGTCACTCTTGGCTGCTGACCTGCAAAAATAAGACATTCTATTGAGAAACACTTAAGGCTTTCTGAAGCTTCCTTTTGCACTTAATGAGCAAATAACTGATAATTAAATCAGAAGCATGATCACAGTCCATTCACTAAAACCAAGGCATGTGCAACAGGGTGGTTAAATACCATCCCTCTCTAGAAGCCTATGCATAGAAAAGATAAAAACAAGTACTGTTTTCAGTCACAGAAATAATTCCGGTTGTTCTGCTGCTGTGGTGATGTATGGTTTTGTTTCTGCATGTTGTAGGTTCTACTGGTAATCATTTATGGCAAAGGTTTTCACGTACGCATGACACTACTCACTGAGATAGGAGATGGACCAGAGACCACTGCCCAAAATAAAAAGAGTTATGGTGTCAGTAACATTTCTCTGTGTAATTTACAGAAATCTTGCATCTGATTATTTATATATTAATTCACAGTAGATTATGTGACAAATGGTCTAGAGTTATTAGAAAAGTATGTAGATTTTTACAGATTTGAGAAATTGGCTCTTGGAAGCTATGGTAAAAAAAGTTTCCTGTGTTGATTTTTCAGTATTTAGCGTGCATTCAGAATACATCCTCATTGCCATGCTATGCTCTACAGACTTGATATATGATTATACAGCTGTGACTAAGAAATGATGTACGAAATAAAAATCCCTGAACAATGCACTGGGAATGCAGTGGTTCTAAGCTACCAAATGTGTTAGGAGCTGCTGTGTTTTGCAGCCAGAAGTAAAAAGAAAGCCACTGCATCTTCGTAAGGACCCAAAGAGCAACTATATTAAAAACCTTTCAGAATATACAATTGTCCCCCATACTGTGCATTATGCATTGTAAGATAAGACTGAACAAGGGAGTCATCGGGGATCGTCACTCGCTCTGGGAAGGCTGGATGCTCCGTATCTATGCTAATCCTCAGTGAGTGACCCAGGGCAACGGGCCCTGTGCCAGCTGAGCTCCCAGCCATGCCAAGCCTGTCCACTCCATCTTGCAGCATCATTTCTGCCCATATGCAGCTTCTGAAAGTAAGCAAATCAGAGTGGCGATGCTTTACATGCATCTTGTGTCAACCCAAAATACAGAACAAGAAGAAATTAATTTCATTGTGCCTGCTGGCATGTTACTGCATTTTTTTCCACCATTAACTGTCTGCAAATGCAAAAATAAAACTCCATGCCTCTCAACTCCCACCTTAACAGGAGCACAACGTGGCACTGCTCTGCCTGCTCCATATAGGAGCTATCAGAATAGCAGCACCCGGGCAGCAGCCATGGTGCTTTCCAGAACTATGCAGAAGACTGAACTGCTGTTTTTTTAAATCAGATCTTAGCTGGAATAATCCTGTAAGAGATAACTGAAGTCACCTACACAAATATTTATTTCTCAAAATATTCCTGAAATGTCATCGACATAAGATTTACTTTCCTTCTCCCACATGGTCCAGCAAAAGCTGCCCAGGCCCTGGGAAAGCCTTACTGAAGTCTGTCTGGGTTTGCGTGGGACCTAAATGCAGATCACACAAGGAATACATAGCTTCATTACTTTTATTTTAACAAAAACTCAGGAGGCTGTTAATGACTGAGATAACAGAAAGCACCTGTGCGGCCCTGCCAGCAACCATGTCCCCGATGGCCACAAAGACGCCTAGGCCCAATGTCACACAGACCGTGCTCAGCCCGGGGTCAAGGACAGCCTCGGGGCAAGGACAGCCCCAGGGTGAGCAGGAGCCTTCGTCCCTCCTGCCTCGTGCAGCCCTGTCCCTCACGCCGAGTGCACCCCGCTGCACAGGAGCGTCCGCGCGCTCCCCGAGGCCTGCGCGGATTCAGCCTGGGGCCCTCTCTTCCTCCCCACAGACTGCCTTAAAACACAACTTTTAAAGCTGCCGTGTTGTGTTAGTGGCATTCTCTGAGCTCTCTGATGACTCAGAAAACTGCCAAGATCTCAGCCGTCTGTCTCCATAAAAGATTTATTAACCCAAAACCGCAGCAGACAACGCACTGATTCTGCAGTGCTGTAGAAAGGACTCGGGGATCCAGCTCTCCGTTTTCTTCACAGGAAACCTCTGGGCAATTTTTTATTCCTGTGCCACTGCAAGTCCGGACCCTCTCAGCTATTCACTTACATTTTTGTGAAAGATTTACATCTCCTTCTCTAAACTCTACCCAAATCCCTCACATGCACTTCCTCCCTCGGGAGAGGCAGCTCGCATAGGGCGATACGTGCAGTACACTTCTAATTTTGTCTTCAGATGAACACTTTTAAGCTGATGAGAACTTCTTAGACGCTGGCAGCTTCCACTGACGTCAACTGGAATTGCAAGTTTGCAGTCAATTTAAGTCTGCTGCCGCCAGAAGCCCCCGTGGGCCACCAATCCCTAACCTCTCCCCCCTGACCGGCCTCCTCTGCGCGGTCACACAACAGCGTTACCACAGGACACACCAGCCCCATACAGCAACACCCCTACAGCAGGGGACATCAGGATTGCCAAAAATCTGAATTTAAACACACCTCGTCTGCTGCAAATTACGATTATAAATTACAAATATTGGCAGGAGGACTGGAAGATGACCGGTCTTCTTCATTTTAGTGCCTTTGTATCAGAATTGTGCTTCCTAATTCTCATGAGTTATTCCATAACTCATGATATTATTTATTCCATCAGGAAGGTACTGCTGCATGCAATTATTGAATTTTAATTCCTTAAAAGTACTAATACAATGCATGGATATATGGAGCTAAAGCAAGGATGTGAAAGAGCAACACAATACTCAGAAATGCTTAAATTAACACAGTGATGGTCACATGTGCTTATGGGCACTTCCAGTCTGCTAGCACAGGAGTTTGCAATACGAGAACTCAAGCACTAGAATTCTTTTTCTTTCCTGCGGTGTTATCAAGATACACAACTATATTTTTTTCCCAAAAAAGTCCCAAATAAAACAGTCCTTTAAAATGAAAGATTAATAAAAAAAAAAAAAATGAGTGCTGTAAACCTGACTAATTCTCTGGAAAAAAAAATGTGCTTACAATATAAAGTATACATAAGAAGCATGGCAACATGCATCATCTAGAAATTATACACTGAATAGATGCCATTGAGGAGGAAATGATAATTCACTTGAAGGTTTGAACAGAAATAGGATGATATATATTTTTAATGAAACTTCATGAAACAGCTTGGCATTAAGACCCAAAATTGGCATTCAGTGGAGTGATAAAGAAGTATAAAACAGAGAACTAAATCAAAATATGCACAGGGTTTGGGAATGCTGCTTTGTGCTGGGTATGATGTATGAGTGTCAGCCACAGAAAAGAAACACCAAAGTAGTAATGGGAGCAGAGGCTTAAGATTTCTCAGTACATCCGTTTTAGTTACAAAAGATTTTTATGCTTCATTTCAGACATTATTTAAACATTGTTATTTCTGCAAACATGCCACACTGAGATAAGGTTTCATGCTGTACCACATCAAAATGCAGATTGGTGCAGAATGCCTGAAAGTGCCTTTATTGAGGTAACTGTTTATTAAGTTGTAGAGGAACTGAAATTGCAAATCCGTAAAGAATGGGAGATAGAAGGAAAAGGAGAGAGAAGCAGTGTTCTCCTTAATCATGTGATTTGCACAACATCAGTACAGTTAGGATCTAAATAAAGTTTCTAGAGTCATCAGATATTGTAGATGCTTCATTTAATCTAATGGTTTCCATTTAGGTAATTTTCATGCATTTTAATCTATTTAATGATCACCTTCCCTTGGCTGATTTACTAGCTCTGAAACTATATTATACTTCATCTGCAAGATTTGGAATTCCAGACAACGATACAGAAGCCCCAGAAACTTTGGTAAAGGTGCTATTTTGCATTTTTAATCTCAGTTAATCATGCTATTTTACTAATGCTGAAAACCCTGCATATAATTTCAACTTGGGGAAAAACAGTGCTCTGGAGATTTCCAGAGAATGAACTTGACTGAGATTTTGGAGTTTTTTTTTTTTTTTTCTCTCCTCACTCTGACAAGAATTGAGAAAATTTCCGACCTTGGCAACACATGAAAATGACCAGGAATTTGAAGTCCACATTTGTACAAGTGTTGGCCAAAAGTGTCCCCCTGGTAGGCAGCAAGCCCATTTCCATTGGAGACCAAGAGCAGAGCCATGCCCTGGACAGACTTTGCTTTAGCTGGAGAGGAGACTGTGCTACCCGTGATGAGCAGGCCACTGTCAGCACATCTTCCTCACCAAAAGATGAGACCCATCATGAGAGATGAGACTAAATCAGAGCTCAGTAAACACCTTCCTCCTCCCTCCTTAATTCTTCCTCCCCTCCTAGTTCAGTCATGTCTTGACCCAGCCTCACAGCACCCTATAACCAGAGCACCAACCAGCCTCCAAGTCGTGTCACTGTAACCCAGGAAAGAGTTCTCTCAAAATACCAAGCGAAGGAACAGCATTGCACCAGACTTTTAAAACTAATTGGAATGCAAAGCTGCTATGACTGCATGTGCAAATGAGGCAATTACAAACGCAAATGACTAATTATGTTCACCTGCTTGTGCAGTTACCCACTTGTTGGTCAGTTGAAATAATTGTGTGTGCAAATTAGACATACAGCTGGATGCAGAACAGACTTTACACTAGCAATTACAGATTGAAAGTTGGGTGGAGATTGCAGAGGGTTGAGGTTTTTTTTTTTTTTTTTTGATTTTTCGTTTTGTATTTTAAAACCATAACCATGTGAATATGGCGTAGTTCCTAAGCACCGCAGAGATCTGAGGATCCAAGAAAAGAATAGATTCACGTTCATATAAACTCAGTTCACTTCAGAAAAGGGAATGTTTTGCTAAAATTATGAATGGGAAATAGGGCCAAAACAACATCTACTTTAGAACGCCTGGATGGATTTAGCTATTAGCAGATAATGAGATTGTGAAATTCACACTATAAAAACTTGTGATAATGAGCGTAAGAACTAAAAATGTCTTAGCTAAGTTTTATAGTCCAAATAAAGTGCTATGGCAGCACTGTAGATCTGAATGATACATGGTTACGATGCCTGTAGCATGTGTCTAGGTGGGAGATTTAGAAGATCAGGAGTAACAGGTTAGGTTTACGTGGGTTATGTTTTTAGACAGGCAGAGGACACTAGATTGGGCAGTAAGCTTTGTGTTTAAAGTGACAGCCTTTATAAATGCTTGTACAGGCACATCTTCTTAACCCCTTAGGGTTTATAGTTCTCAAATGCTAATTTTCGATTATTTGAAACCCAGGTAATAATTGAAGTCCAGTGCTCTCTAAGACCAAAAAAAAAAAAAAAAAAAAAAAAAAAACCAAGACTTCAGGGCACATACAGATGCACTGGTGAGCCTTTGATTACAACTGGAAGTTGTATACTGATCTGTGTCTTTTCTGGCTTTATCAGTGACAAAATAGATGCCTTATTGAAGCAACAAAAACGTTTCCATTTTCTTTCAGTTCCTGCCCAAACTCAAAACTGTGTCAGCAACAGTAACTACATCACATTAACATTTTACTTTCACACATTTCAGAGAAGGAGCTTAAAATAAATAAATGAAAAAAAAAGCGTTAGATCTTTTTCCTTTGGTCAAATGCTAGTCCTTCACACACGGATGACAACATAGGCCAGAATCTCTCACCATCTCCTTCAGCTTCCTCCCAACAGAAGAGGCACCAGGACATCACGCACTGTGCACCCCACCACTGCCTACATTCAGGGAGAGCCTGCTGAGAACGAGCCTTTCCAAAGTCTTTGGAAAATAATGCAGTCCACTAGCATTCATACAGGAGTGGCCAGCTTGAAAAATTTTCTTTGTCACCAGAACAAATCTATCCTGAATTTAGTAATTCCTAATAAGGCTTATTCTGATAATGATTAATGATAATTAACTTTCTAAAGCTTGGTCATTTACCTAAACACTCCTATCTAATAGATATCATGAGCAAGTTAGCATAGTTAACTGATTACAGTGAAGACACAATAATTACTCTTGGAAATACTAATTTCTTACTTTTAACCTCACTCTCAGGAGTTAAAGATAAGAGATCGGACAACTCCTCCCACCACTCAGCTTTCTAACCAGTAGCAAAAGTCAAAGAAAATAAAAAAGTAAAGGAAAATGTTCCAAGCCCCACACACAATTTAAAGCACCCGTCCTTATAAAACTCTCGCTAACACCATTGCTCACAAACAGTGACAGGAAGATTGTTCTCCATCGGGGAAAAAGAACAAAATCCGCAATTCAAAATAAATTTATCACTGGTTCAATTCATTACACTCAGACATTCATCTCTTCTAAATGGACATAATAATGTGATTAGTACAAATGCTGCCAGGCTAGTTATAGCACATGGAAGACTACAGGACAGTATTTATTTCATCCAGTGCAATATATCTTTGTGCTTTCCTTATCCACATACAGGGCGTTTTTGGTTGCAAAGTTATCTCAGAATGTTCTCAACTGTCTTCTCCTTCACAATAGACTACAATTAAAAAAACTAAACACCTTTTCTTCACCAAAACCCACAATTTTTGGAGGGGGGGGCGTAAGGAATAATGACGCATTCCTGTATAAAAAGTTATGTTCTAATTATTTTCCAAGACAGCAATTCACAGGTTTGCAGTGATAACTCCCAGTCCTGAATGACTCTCCAGGCATAAGCAGAGGAACATAGAGTCATGTCTTTCCAAGATAATACCACAATTCTTAATCAAACCAGTTCTTTGTTATAATTGCTGGTCACACATGCTTCTCCCTCAGTTTTTATACACCAAAATATATACTGGTCAGAGTATAAGAACAGCAAGATCTGGCATTCCAGTAGGCTCAGAATAAACAGATGTAGTCCAAGTTGCAGATAGGGGAACTCACCTAAGCTATACGAGGAAAGAAAAGCTCAGTTTAGGTCACTAAAAATAGGTAGACAGGACTATTTAATACATTAGCCTTTAAAAATGCCAATTAGATCTGAAAATGGAAAAAAAGATATTATCCTGACAGGAGGAAAAAAAAAAAAAAACTAGTAGAGTAGAACGAAGTAGTATGAAAGTACTAGTAGTAGTAGTATGAAAAGTAGTAGTAAGAAGAAAAAAGGATTAGAATCCAAGTAACCAAAATTAAAGCTTCTAACCTAAAACTAAATGTCATTTAGCTTTATCTCAAGTTTAATGGCAAAAATTTGGTCATGTTTTGCAGCAGGTTTTGAGTTGGATACAAATTTAAAAGACAGCATGGTCAGGATATCTGCTTTGTCTGAAACTATTTTCTGTAAGGAGAACAGAGGGATTATGTTCTATTCCTTACTCTTAGAAAATGTTAACAGGTAGGTTAGGTGATTTAACAAATATTGCTTTAATGAGATATCACTTTAGTACTTGTTGCAGCTAAGGTCATATGTGTTCTATGTGTCTACTGCTCAGATTCCTTACCCAATAGGCTTCTTTGTCTTTAATGAAGCAGCTACATAGAGCTTATTTTTTCTTTTCATAATTGTTCTCAATCATATAAGACCTAAAGCACCTAATGATCTCTACTTCGCATTTTTGGAAGCAAAAAAACACTTCATAGACTGTGGGACAAATTACATCTTAAAGCACGCTATTGTAAATCAGGAAAAAAAAAAACTAACGGAGATTCTGAGCTGCAGCAATTTATCCAGATAAAGAAATCTAGTCAAAAAGGCTGAATATTACTAAAGAGACTAAGAAAATTGCCAATACTGTATGATTTTCAAGTCTGACAGTAACAAATAATATCTGGCAGGATTTGAGGGTGATCCTTTCCAGTACAACATATAGGTATAAAGAGTCCTAAACATGCAACCATATGCATGAGGAGGTCTTTTGTAATCTTTCTATTTCAAACTTAACCTTCCAGGCATTTTGTTAAACATCTTTCTCAGAAAATGCCCTAAAACTCTCTTCATCGTATCAATCTGCACTCAGAAGCATACTTCCCCTATCCTAGATGGGTAAATAAAAGCATTCCATCAGGTTTCACCTTTCAGACACAAACATACCCTCTAACTTTTCCCCATCTTCCCCAGGAACTGACTCTATGACAAGCAGGAATTTCCTTTGCTGAAGATCATTTGTCAAAATATAATGATACCCTGCAAAACAGGTAATAAAACAGAAGAATTAATCCAAAAAAATCTATCATCCAAGCTTAAGGAGGAGAAAATGATCCATAATTCACTTTTATATGACTAAAACAGTACTTTAGGTCAAGGGGCTCCACCACCTCCATGCCTCAGACGTCAGGATCTCTCTTACCCATTTCATCATTCTTTTAACATATGGAGCCCTTTCAACATATACAAAGGATATACAAATACAATAAATAAGCATCTTCAGAGACTTGCAGTGGCACATTTGTGCCATAGCCTGGATTCGAGTGGTGCGGCTCCCCTGTCCAAAGCCACACTGTTGTACACCATCCCGGTACAGATGCAGCTTTGAGAGGGCTCTTCAGTCCCATTTTCCTGGAAATTAAAGGCACTGGCTACCATACTTGACTAATAACCAGTGTTGAAAATGGAGGCTGGTTTTGTCCTTGCTCCATCCCATTCCCATTTACCTTATGCCTCTCCTAAGACAAAATTTGAGTGTATCCCGATTTTATGCTTTTTTTTTTCTCTCTCTCTCTCTCTCTCTCTTTTTTTTTTTTTTTTTAAACATCCCTTCCTATTCAGCAGAGAAGTACCAGCATGAATTCCTGAGCCTATATATAATGTAAAGGCTATAAATAGACATACATACAGACATGTTGGAAAGAAGCCTGTCCCCTTAAACAAACGTAACTGCAGCACATTTGGAATAAATGCAACATAGACCTGAGTGCTTTTAGAGCTCTACAATTAAACAGTCCTTACCAGGATGAAGCATATATATTCAATATACATCTGGCCTTTCACTGTCACAGTTATCTCTAGGCAACATGGCTTTTGTGCAAAGCTTGTAGTAGTTGGCTTTACATTCATGGGAAGTCAATTAATGTAAAGCTACCAACAGAGCTACCAACAAGCTACAGAGTTCTTTGCTTGTACTAAATTTCATTGTACTATAAATTTAACTTCCTACAGTGGTGCTTTTATGGCAAATAAATTCTTGTAGAATACCAGTTAAAGATCCGTTCTCACTGCGGTCCTGCGGTCCACACGGTCCTGCTTTTCACAATAATCCTCGATCCATGGAGGTCCTGAAACAAGGACTCTGTGCAAGCTTAAGCAAGGTCCTGGACCCTTGCTTGATAACCTTGATGTTGTTCTGGCTGACAAGAGGGGTTGCATGGAAATCATTGCTGTAAATGTCGGAGTCCAAGTGGGCTTGCTGGTAGCCCCACTGCATTCCTCCCGGGTCTGCTCTTCATTAATAAGGCACCAATTACAGGACAAATAAATATAAACATACTGTAGCAATGTCTTAAACCATCAAAAAGTCTTTCTTGCTTTCAGGTCATTCAAATTGTCAATAGCTGATGTAAAAACATGTTAGCGTACAGGCTCCCAGCTTGCCATGACCATAATTGAAACATCGCTCAGCTAATTAGCAAGTCAAGTTACATTTCTGCAAGGGAACTAATAACACAATCTGCCAAGGCAGAGCAATGTATGCTAGCCCAATATTTGGCCCGTAATCTGAAGTTGGTAAGACCACTGCCAGGTGTCACTGAACATCCTATGTCATTCCTCTAAGTCTTCCCTTCTTCTCTGGCTAATCTACACGCCACTAGATGTGAGAGGTGTTTATATTTTGTCACAGAACAAAATTTCCAATGTTTAATTAAAATTAGTTTATCATAGCTTATCATTAAGGTGCACAGTGTCTTAAAATACTATGATTACTGCACTGGATGAATTTATCTCAGCTTTTTAGTGTAAACATGAGTCTAAGCATGAATGTCTTAAAGATAAAAGCTCTGTACAACCCAAAGTTACATCATCTGAATAAGAATAAGCAATCCCCAAAGCTGAAAAATGTGTGTAACAGTGTTCCCAGGTGCAGGTTAGAATAATGACAAGGAAGGAATACACACGGCAAATAAATAAATAAAAATCTGA
Source organism: Rhynchotus rufescens (assembly GCA_032273925.1). NCBI lineage: Eukaryota > Metazoa > Chordata > Aves > Tinamiformes > Tinamidae > Rhynchotus > Rhynchotus rufescens. Next base: position 10,926 of record JAVCKT010038216.1, read on the forward strand.
TCTTAACACTGAGCGAAGAGCTTTTAGCTTTGTTTTTATCTTTTTAAACACAAATCTTTTTAAATAGGCTGTCTAATTTATAGCATTGAAAGCTGCCTTCAGGAACTGAGAAGAATAACTAAACAGATTGATGAAGATTACCAAAAATACTCAAAGTAATCCCAAGAGCCTACTAGACATCCAATAATTTGTGATACTGCAAAAAGCACCCATTAACATAACAAAGCACATGCACACATTGATCATTTCTAATTTTCAGAGAAGTTTCCTCCCAGAACTGGAGTTCAGAGTACTCTGAGCTCAACATATTCTTTGCAGAATATTAACCAGGACTATTCCTAAAAGATATTAAACTTGTTCCATACTATAAATAAATAGTACATTCAGACCATCAATCTCAACTAAATACTCAAAATTATCACTGTCAAATATATAGAACCAGCAATAGCACAAGTGATAAACCCTAGGCTATTCCACACTGTCCACTTGCTCTCCTAACACATATTCATACTTTTTTTTTTTTTTTTTTTTTTTTTGAGGAAGATAGCAGAATTCTCATCTAAAGAAACAGTAGATTTATACTGCAGTAATAAGACTCTTGGTATACACCTCCCAAATACATTTGAATGACTTACTGTGACTCCTTAGAACTATATTGAATTCCTCATGAAAAAGCCATATTTATGAATCTGTTTTCAATACAGAATATAAAGGGATTTGTCAAGAAAGAGCTGCAATTTCAGTGGTGCAGAAAAACTGCAGCACTATTTGCTGAGCTAGTTCTGTGACCACGTTACAGATAGAGCTACAATTTTTCCACTGCATTGGCTATGGCAGCCTCAAACTTTCCTATCTCGGCTCCCCCACCAGCACATATATTGTGGATTTTGCACATCCCTCTGCTTTGTCTTTCTGCTGCTCTAACTCTTTTCATCTGAAAAAGTGAGAACCAGATGCATGAGCTTTGTAACCTATTTAACAAATCTTAAAGCTGCCCTATCAGGACGCAAGTGCTAAAGGGTTTTTGGAAAGTCTGTGTAAAGTATAGAGCCAGATTAGACCATCTGATAGAGATTTAGATCACAGTATACAGCTAGCATCTGTGTTTCAATCTGCACAACACTAATGGAAAAAATTTGACATATTTCATTGTGGAATGCCCTGAACAAACCAGAAGATCCAGCTAAATAAAGATTTAAATCCACTCAGTGCATTCACAGCATACAGCACACTGCACATTTGAAAGGGCAGAGGCAGAAAACATAATATACTGAACTCTTAAAATCGAGGAGTCTATTAATTCATCTTTATAACAAATCCAGGCTCTGGTTCATTGTAGCCATATGTTAACCAATATTTTGAGCATTCCTAACAGGTCTTGCGACAAATCTACTATCCACGAAAAAGCAGAGCTGATGAGTGCCTGTAGCAGCACAAGGGGCGCAGCCTTCCCCCGCCAGCTCCTTGGGGCCAAGGCGCCTACGGACACACCGACGGACACACGGACACGCAGCAGTGCTCCCGCCACCCCTCCCGTGCGGACACCGACTGCCTTCATCTCCCTTATCACCAAATATACCTGGACGCACAGAGCGCCTTGAGTAAAGTCTGAATTATTCAGTAGCTCCCGGCGCTGCCGCGTGAAGAGCGGGCGCCAGCCCTATCAGCTCGCACAAAACGCCACAGCACGTTCCCATTTCTGATTTTTGGTTTCTGCTGGTTAATGCAACGGTGAGTCACTGTGCGAACCACTCGTGGCTGGTCTCAGCTTCTGAAAAGCACTAAAATTTTGGTCTCATTTAAGAGCTGATCCTATTGCCTCCAGCAGGGCAGTGGAGAGAGAAACACCCAAGCAAACTCTAAAAAAGCTATTTCTGTCTGGTAGCAGTCCATCTAAGGTAGTGAGAGGAACAGTTTGATTTCTCAGCAGGGAAGCCAACTCAAATGTCTCCACATTTTAGCCTGAGAGAATGAAGATGAAGGAGGTGAAAAATAATGAATAAGAAAAAATAAACAGAGAAGAACTAAAAATTAATTTGTCGGTATAGCAGAAAGAAGAGCCACACAGTAGAAATTCAGAGAAGAGAGACGGCAAATGAGGCAGCATAATACTGAAGGTAATAACAGATTGTGGAATAAAGACAAATGTCTTGAGGGCTTGAGACAATAAAGTAATTCTTGAAGACATTTTATAATGCTACAAAACTTAACATAAGGGAAAATACAGAAGCTATAAAAGCAAGAGAAATTGTAACGGAGAGGATAAAGATGAGACAACATAAAGATCAAAGAACATGATGCTTCAAGCAATAGGCAGCAATGTCAAAGATTTTTCCAAGCTCTGAATAAGCAAGAAAAAAGTTAAAGCTTGTCTCTGAACTGACCCATGCTGCTCTGAACACTATAAACTATTTTACTTCAGATGAGTTTAAAGGTACAGAAAACTAGAGAGCAGGATAAAAACCTACTATGTTTTCCTCCTGTGTCCTGCTATGAGCAGTGGAAGGTAGCTTCAAAGCTCCTAAAATCATGACCATAGTGGGATATAGTGTATGGATATAGCGTGAAGGGAGTGACTCCCCAAGGGAGTGACTCTCTTGAACAAATCAGGTAGTGCTGAGGATCCTAGTTAGCCACTTGGAACTGGACCATTCCATTAGGTGAGGCAAAGCAGAGCTCAAATGCTCATGTTGGTGTGGGCACAACCTGCCAGGTTCAGTTCAGAGCCTTAAAGACCACTGAAGAAACAAAAAAGTCTATTTTATTCAGCTAAGTGTGCTGCACTTTCCCCCCTCTACATGTACTGTTGTATTCAATAAAGTTCAAGGATACACAGTTATATATGCATTGTTTTAACTGATGATGCTAATTCATACTGTAAAATTGAGTTTGGGTAGAAAGAGCAAAACTTAAGAATGGACAGGATTCAGGCAGTGAGAGCTGTAAATCTACTCATTCAACCAAGGAAAAGTTTCCCATTAAAGATCTTTGTTTGACACCATCAGTCAGAAAAGAGACCTTGTGACCATTCTGCCAGTAGGTTATCAGGATCTTGAATTTGCCTTCAGTTTTATAGAAGGGAATACCTTTCTGTAGAAAGAGAAAAGGCCAGATGCAGTGCCCTGGCATTAAGATAAAATCAGTTTGTACAGCAACTGTCTCAGAGTTCGTACTTCTGAGAGAATATTTTATTGAATACTATTCCATTCCACTGTACAAACACTGCAATAGATACAAAACAAAAGGTTAAAAAAGTGAATTAGTATATGCCCGGTAGTTCTTGAGCAGTGAGGAGAATGTCTTATTATACACTTCGCTGAACCTCTGTAATAAAATCCCTGTAACTATATGTTGCCATACATAAGTCAACAACAATATCTGGTAATGATCTGGCAACTGCCCAGCTCCTCTAACAGCAGTTTTACATGGCAGAATGGATGCAGACACGTTGCATGGAACAGCGTCACGGCTGTTACTAAAGGCTATACACACAAAAGGATCTCGATCAAGAATAATTCATCATTTTCAGATTTATTTTGAATTTCACATATTCATCAGAAAACCATCACTAGGCAACGCACCAGGGAACAATGCCTTTCCTACAGAATTTTAAGCGAATCTGTTCTAAACAAGCATTCCTGCAAAGGACTTTCAAAGGGGCTGGAGACTCATTAGTGCCTCAGACCTCCCTCACTTCTCTTCTTTCGCACCACAGCAAACCTGTCTTTGATAAAAGATTTGTCAACTATCTACAAGTTTACACTCCTATAGGAATACAAATACATTCCACGGGACTTAAAATTAGATTGTACTCAAAAAAAAAAAAAGTCCTTTCATCCTATAGTTCAGCAGGAGTCGTCTAATGTCCTGCAGCTTTCCCAAGCTACCAGGTGGGCTTCTGGGGAACCTTCTCATCAGTCTTTGAGATACCACGTGCTACCAAGCCATAGTAGATGTCAGTGTTAGGGCGATGATTAATCACACCTAAGTTGGGCTCAATTTCCCTTAAAAGGCAAGCGAAAGACCTTATCAGTTTTAATACCCCTGGCAGACACTTTGGACCAGCATTACAAAGCTGCTCTATCTCTGCTGCATGACCTGAATTTGAATCGTTTTCTCTGGAAGAGAGAAACTAAGGCTGGATGTTATGCTGATCAGACCTGCAGTTTAAAGTACCTAAAGAAGTAAAAATTGAACAGCCTTTTGTTTTGATATTGGAGGCCTTGCATATAGGGACACACATACCCGCACCGTGCCCAAACCGGGTTATTATCCTCTGATAAACGGTACTGCTACTTCTCCAAATTTCAAACTGATTTAATGGTGCTTTTTTTTTGGACGTATACTAAGTGAAGTGGTCACATCCCAAGATGCTTGTTTTTCTACCGAATGCCCATTTTCTCCTACATTGATTACTGCATAAACCTCCTCTGCCTCCTAGTATCTACTATCACTCACAGTATTGTGTTACTAAATTGTAGGCAATAAAAATATCAGTGGGTTGAAATCTTTTAGATCATACATAAACTCTGATGTCTTGATCAACTAAAAATACTAAGTTTTATGTGCAAAGGCCTTTCTGGATCAGTTGTTATACTTCCAATGTTCTTCCCCATGCTTTTGTCAGGTTTAGACATTTTGCACTGGGAAGCAAAGACATATACAAAATACTCAATTAGACTACAGGTAAGCTATATGAAACCCATACTCTTTATGTAACGCTGCATAATTTTGCATATTAAAATTTGTATTTATCATTTTACTTTGATCATTAGAAGAATAGCTACTGCTTTGTTATAATTTAATTTGTCCTTGTCTTATCTACTGAAGATGAGAGATAATTATGATTGCATATACAGAAGAATTCATGCAAAATTGTCACAGATAAAGACATCTTGTAAATTAAAAGGCAGGATAAACTACTGACATGCACTGGGCAGAATTGTTAGCATGAATAAAAAAGGTAACGCAGAACTGAGCCTCAGCTACAGCTTTGAAAGTCTATTTTATAGAAAATTACTTGGAGGCTTGGGCAAATTCAACTGATATCTTTGTAGCGCTTCCATTTTTTGCTGCAGCAGAGAACTGCATTTTTATTAATATAAAAATTCATTTTTATTAAAAAAACCTCAGGACATGGAGCAAGCAAGCACGTTAGTGGTACCAGGGGGTGTCATTTCCAGCTCTGTAAAGGATTTCAGGCTAATCTGATATGCTTTGTCTCCTCCCTCAGCATCTCTCCTCAGTGTATTCGTAAAAACAGCATGCTGGAAATCAAAGCCGGGCGAGTTCCTGCAGACAATGGCAGGCCCAAGGTTAGTTTGCTTTGTCCTCCCCATTGCCAAGCTATTCAGTGACTGCACAGAGTTTATGCTCTACACCCTCAGCTTGCTGGAGTGTCTTAAAAGCCACGTTAATTAAGCTGCTCTCAGCTGATCTTTTGTTTTCCATATTTAGAAGTATTTCTTCAAAGCACAATAATTCAGAGCACTTGAAGTACACAGGTTTGGAGTACAAATGCTGCTTTGCCACCGCTGGCCTTCTCTCTCATTAAGGAGCAGATTTGGAAAACTTTTTTCTTCAACTACACTAAAATCAATCTTTCGTTGCCAAACTTTACAGCAGTTCCTATGAAAGGTCAAACTTTTTTTTTTTTTTATTCCATGACTGTCTCTGGGTGCTGGTACTAGTACTGGGTGAAAAACTGTCTTTTTATCAGAAGCAAAACTGCTCACAGGATAATATAAAATTCATGGGGAAGAAGTCTATCAGAACCTGCCCTGCTAGTAGGAGCAGTTATACTACTGACATGATGGAGGGCAATGCCATCGTGGTGGCACTGATTCATTTTAAATGTCAGTGCTTTAAAATGCCAGCAGTCGAGAGCCTCTGGACAGACTCTGTGCTCGTGTAAATCAGCCTAGCGCGGGTGACTTCAGGAGAACTCCAGTGGTCTAAAGCAATTGAAAACCTGGGCCTCCCTTCTCACCGGGGTGGGTGAAAGGAGAAGTCAGTGAGATTTGATGGCACAACAGTGAAGTCTTGCTAAGCACGGAGAGCACCACTGCTACCTAACACCAGGGCATCTCCAGGCCTTTAAGAAGCAGGACCTACAAGAGGAGACACGGCAAAACAGACCTTGAATGAGGCCTGTTGTCAGGCCACTATTACTGGAGGCTCCCATGGTACCCAACTCTGTAAAAGATAATAGAATAAATTTTTGATGTGCACGGCACTGGAGAAGTGGAAGTTGCATTAGAAATATTCCCTCTAGCTGCTGGATCCTCCCACATTCCATATTACAACTTTTATTCATAGTATGGCCAGCCTCTTTCAGTCTGGTACTTTTTAACCAAACCTAACCAAAGCTGGTGCTTTCAACTTCAGGCAATTTAAATAAGCCCAGTGGAAAAGCTAGATTTGTTTACAGCTCAAAATGATATCAGCTAATTGCAATATGCAAACCAAAGAACAATAAAAAAAAAATGAAATTAAAGCTGGCTCAGAAACATAGTATTTTGACTGAGAAAATATAATAGCAATTTAACTATTATTAGACATGAAGGTCTTCTGGTTCAAAGCTTCACTTATCCTATGGAATTCTATTTTTGGTTACTTTGTTGCACAAAGAGAAATCAAAGAAGCTGCTATGATATTCCTAATAATTAAGGCTCATATTTAACTGCTTAGATAAAGTTCCTTTATTCAACTTTATGTAAACAACATCACTATTGGAAAGCATTTCCTATATGAAAAGGTAAGAAGGGATCAAGGGACTTGAATTTGTCCTAACATCCATTTTCCTGCACAATTCTAAAGTGTTTTAAGACTATGGCCCTATAATCAGCAATGATCAAACATGTTTAAAATGAAATGAAGTTGGGGTTTTAAGTCCCTAATCCTGCACGAAGATTCTTAATTTAGATAACCAAATGCCATCCACATTGAACCTAACGATTGATACAGAAATTAAAGTTCTCAAGTACATTAAGCTAAAATACTATATGCATTTCAAACAGATCCAATATATGGCTCACAGGATTTAGCTTGGCTATTTGGTCCTCCCAATACCTCTTTTCCCCAGAACATAAAGGGGGAAATCATCATGCCATCTTTCCTCCCACAGAGCCAATGATATTCCAATCGCATTTGTTCTCAAGGAGCTGGCTCTGTAGCCCTTTCTCTTCATAGAAGGGCCTTCTCTGGCAGTAACATATACCGAACTAAGCTGAATGTGAGATTCTTAATTCCTTTTCCAATTAACCTATTCACATGTGTTTCAGTAATTATACAGCTTTGCCTGTCTAACAAGAAATGCTGCACTGCGCAAGACCAGGAGCCTATACAGTCCAGTAATCTGCCTTCAGCAAGCACATAGGAGATGCCATTTGGGGAGAACACAGAAACCTCCATCCCACTCACACTCCCCCAGCACCCACAGCCTTGGATGTAGACAACGGAGGGAAACATGACTGCCTATTCCTGAAAGCACTTGTTTCTAACCTGTTGTCCAGGAATTAGTCCAATATGTTTTTCAACCCTATGAGTCTCTTCAACTTTATGATCTTATCAACCTTATCTAGAGGTCCCTTCCAACCTTAACCATTCTGTGATTAACCATTCATCTCCACAACCTCCTACGACAATATTTTACAGGTTATGGATCTCTTACTAACCTCATCAAGTACTCCCACATCTCTTGATGCCAAAACTGCTTTTTAATCTCCTTAGTTTGCACCTTCATGATTTGAAAACGTATGATTTTGATCATACTCCCCTTCAGCCTTCTTCTTTTAAAAATGTCCCAGTCTTTGCAGTGTCTCTTTCTGTAGCACTAGCTTTCTATCTGTGATCATTTTAGTTGCCCTTCTCTGCACCTTCTCTAACTCCAGTCTACCCTTCTTGAGATGTGGAGTACAGCACATAGTATTCACCAGTGACAAACCACATGATTTTCCTTCCAATTTCAAGCATTCCAATATATCAATGCAGCTATTTCAGATATATCTAGTATATGCTGCCTTTAGTGAAGACTCATGCCAGAAACAGGGAAGCTGAGCACTGGGAAATGATTGAATCAGTGTCTGTGGCACAGATCAGGCTTCAGAGGAATCTCTCACTCGGCCAGCACCCCTGAGCTGCCGCATTTGTCACTTTGCAGCTCCCCGAGAAGTGCAGCACTTCCTTCCACAAAGCCAAAACCTACAAAAACTGGGAAGAGTAGGTGGGAGGGGAAAGAGAAGAGCACAGCAGCAATATGCTGCTCTGGTGGAGCTCTGCTCGCTGCAATGACCCCTCAACAGGTCTTCAGATAGACACCCCTTCCTCCAGTCCCAGCCAGGGAAGAGATGAAAAGCCTGGCTGCTGGCAAGGTCACACTTTATTTCCAAAGCCAGGAAAGGAAACCAAAGATTTTTCCCTGTGATGATCCTTGCATCAAATTAAAAATTGCCTTTAACCACTTAGAACACTATGAATTAATTTTTTTTTTTATTATTATTTTTATTTTTTGGACATACTGTTTCCTATATTGTGTGGAATTCTGATCAACATTCATAAAACTGATGACTGAAATGCATGACGTGCTATAGTATTTAGCATTTAAAACTGATTATTCTAATCCATCTGAAAAAAATGTTCCCTATGAAAGTTAATTCCACCTGCCTTATTCTTTACACACCCAAAATTAAACAAAAATAGTAAGAAGCTAAATCTTCTCGCAGAAACCATAGTGAAAACAGTCTATCACCTTAATTTGGGTAAGCTACATTTCAGTATACTGAAACTTAATTAACACTCTGTGGAGATAGCTGCAGTGTATAAGGAGTAGCCAGGCAGAACTTCAGTATCATTCCTCATTTCTTAAAGTCTAATATTAATAAAAAAAAAAAATGCTGTTAATAAGGTGGCTCTTTGCTATATCTTCTCCAGTCTGTCTGCCCATCAATGTATTGCTTTTGTGGCAAGCAAGCTACGCTTTAAGACTTTTAAGACTTTCCATGACAGTGGCAGGTCTAATTCTGCAAGGCAGACCCCTGAATGGACCATGGAGAGCCCCTTGCAGGGCACAGAGCTGGGGGCTTTCGGCAAGGCAGGACCAAAGCAAGCAACGCACGGGCAACACGCTCCACTCAACCATCCGAACATCAGTGCGGTCCATGACCCTGATCACGAGACCTTACCTTGCAAGGCAGCAACCACCATCACACGTTCACACCAACACTGGTCGGAGCTGACAACAACAAAATGGTTGAGTTCTAAGTAGTAAGCGGCTAAGCAGCAAGGATCTCACACAGAAGAGAACAACAGGAAAACAAAGCCTTGAACTGGTTAGAAGAGAATAAAGACAGGGCAATTAAACATGAAAGCACTCAAGGACATGACTAATTTTGCAAATCCTAATTATACAACTGGAAAAATCATAAGCAAAAATGTGAATTTCCCTTAGTAGTTCACTGAACATACTCAGCATGGCAGCTGAACGAGCTGCACAGCAGCTGAATCAAATGAGATTTTGAATTTCAGTTTTCAAATTTCCGTGCATTTATTTGAATGCTTTTTGAATAAAGGAAAATTCCCAAGCTGCTTTTTCGGTTCAAGATGAAACTACCTTTGCATGTGCTGTAGTCCTGTCCCATACTGCAGATGCAAACTCTGGTTTTAACCAGTTAGGTGACTGCAAACTTGTTGGCTACATAATATGAGAATTTATTAATTTGCAAAGAGAAAGCCTTATTAATAACAAATTTTCATACAAGCCTAATAAATTGCATAAAGAATTAGTACATAACTCTCCTCATACCACAAGTTAACTCTGTTTTTTTTTAATCAAGAACTAGTCAATATGGACATCAGACATCTAAACAATAATATGCAAAACAGCAGTTTCAAAGGTGTTACTTATCCAGTGGTTTATTTTCAAATATATAAAGTGTTTTCCATGTTTTTTTCATCATGCTACCTTATTGGTTTTATCTCCTATTTCCCAGATACCAAAGTGTCCCGTATAGCCAGGCTTTTGAGAAGTTTTCCTCTTACATAAATCACACAAGCTGTACATAATATCGCTTCATAAATGCTACATCATACACCATGGGCTTAAAACACTTGCTGTTCATGCCACGAAAATTACACCAGTGAATTGTGGTGCAACACAGTTTTGTGATGTTCTAAGCTACCAGGAAAACTCTTAATAAAAGATGATTCTTAAGGACCTGTTTGAGCCTAAGCACAGGACTAAGCAAATGCAGCTCTGTTAACTTACTCTGAGCATCTCGAGGCCCGACACACTTCTTCCCAAAGACACCAGTGGGATTTAGCTGTAAGAATCAAGTAGGATGCATGGAGAATAAAAGGAAGAATTATTTCTATATGAGTAACGCAGCTGGCAATAATCTGCAATAATGTGGTTGAAGAGATATTAGCAAGCAATTAATATATCTGGTAGCATATGTCAGTAAGACATCACTGAAGAAAATAAAATTTATTATACTAAGTATCAAGACGGCACTCCATGGCATGGTAAATTTAAAATACTTTTTGTCATGTGACATCAAGCATATGGTACATTGCTGGCTGGTGAATGACACAAACTTTGAAAGGTCATTATTACCCTAATGAGAAAACCTGACATAAAGGAATTAATTAGCTTTTAATTTATTTAGTATTAAGAAATAGAAAATAACACAGACTCCAGATGGTGGTTTGCAAAGTTAGGCAAAAGAGAGGTGGGAGGAGTCTTCTTTCATTTTTTCTGCATCTTGATACTTCATTCCAAGATGAAAACAGAGGAAAAAGTTAGACACCCAATTTTCTGTTATGAGAAAGCTTGCAATAAATCTATTAGATTTAAGACTAGAATTAGGGTATTAGAATCTTAAAGAAAATGAGCTTATTCAATAAAAATTATTCCTACTTCTTTCCCTTTCATAGCAAGCTTATAATACGTGAAGAAATGTAACTTTCTAAGCATCGAGCGAATTTGAAATACCCACAAACCCAGGGACATTGCTGCAAAGGAGCAGCGTGCTCAGTGATAGGGAACTTGTTTGGGATTTTTTTTTTTTTTTATGAAATATATACCTGGACTATGATAGAAAAAAATCACAACTTTTGAAAGTTTAATTAACTTGAGCTCAAAATATTAATTGTAATTATACTGATATATAGACAACAGTATCATTATTATATTCTATATAATAGAAAATTTAGACATACAGCACACCCAAGTGCTGCCTCTCTTGACATCTTCAACACGTGAAATGCAGACAGACTCACCGACACCCTGCACAGTGAAGCTTGAATAGAGCACGGCCAGACAGACAGAATGGGATTACCTTGCTGAGCAAACACTCCAACAAAAGATATAGATTAAGACAGATTTATCAGAAAAGAGCATAGCTCTAAAGGAAGTGCATATGAGGACAGACCGAACTGTCCAATAATGCAAACACCTCAAAGCTCCTATTTTCCACAGCACTAAGCTAGAGAAAGGCACTCACATAAGCACAAAAAGAAAGAAAAAAAAAAAAAACACACTAAAAATTCTAAATCTTCTCTTGCTACAAGTCTGCAAGCCCAAAATCAATTATGCTTTTAAAGCAAACAGCAAATAAAGTTTTGGAATTTACGTCATTGGTAGGTTAAATATTTGGTATAAACAAGGAACATCATCCCAAAAACTGCATTTTGTCATCACATAGAGTCCAGGTTGGCTTTAGTTCCTGTGTTGACTAAAATGACTCATGACAGGTTTATAGCATTAATTTCTTCTTCCACTGCACTATGTTTTCTCCACAGCATAAATCACGTTCCTAGTAATAGATAAGTTAAGACCCATATAGATCACTCTACTGGATTTTATATCACAACAAGTTATTGTTCTTATTGCACATTCAGGATGAGAGGCCTGAATAATCACAGCCCCTCTAACACAAAATTGATATTGAGATAAAAGATGAGAACTATAAATGCAATGATTTCCTAGAACCATATTACTAATTACCATATACCAATAGAGCTACAAGGATTTCTGCAGGATATTGCTGGTTTTCAAAAGACACTTACTCCTGCTAGTAACACCTGCTTTCAGTAACGTACTTTCAGACACGCAGATGGGCCTAAAGTGCATTTGTTTTTCAGACTACAATCCATAAGGCAAATTACTCCCTACCTGATCCCCGGGACCCTCCACATTTTCCCAGGACATAAGCTGCAAAGCTTGCTCAGCTTCCCCATGTGGCCAAGCAAGCTCCATTCATTCAGACTCTCAGAAGCTGAAGCAGGCACAGCAGCCCCAGGCTATGAAAAGGAAATAAATATATATATATATATATATACACACACTGCATTAAAGAAATAATTTCATTATAGGTCAAAACCAAATTCCTGCTTCAGATCAGGCCTATGATGATGATGTTTACTTCGTATACTGCTCTGCTGAACTGAAAACTTTTATTAAGTGCATTCCTGTTTTCTAAAATTATAACAGATGGATTTATAGATCTAAAATAGCAACCTAATTCTAATAATGAATTCAATATATACCTCAGTTTAAAGTTATGGTTCTAATGCACTAGTATCTGCTTTGAAAGCAGCAATCCCCTAACTAATATGTTTATGCCCAACATAAGTTCCCCATATATACTCCCTAGCTAGTGCACATTGTGATGTCCTGACAGTTAAACCTATTCTGCAAATTTTCTTTCCTTATTCCTTTTTGCAAATAAATGCTTAGATTATGAAAAAAAAGTTAATAAGATGATCGTGGTAGATTTGTGAAAAACAACAAAAAATAGATTTTAAAGTATTCTCTGATTCTTAGAAAAAACTTGGGAGCTCAAGCTATTTGCATTCTTGAGATACAAGTCTTCATTTACATATAAATAAGAATACACATACACAATATCTATGCATACACACACAAAATATTTAAAAGATATCCAACATTTATTCACCATTAGATTGATCCTTAAGAAATTAAATGTGCCTTTTAATAGTCCTTTAATCTAACTTCATGTTCTCAAAAATAAAAATGTTCATATAATACTCTGCTCTAAAACAATTTTTACTCATGTATTTGCCAAAGACAACATCACACAGAGTCAGGAAATGGCATTAGATTGGAAAATACCGCAGTTCAAAACAGATTAGCCAACCTGCTTTCCAAAGTTATGTTTCAAGAAAATATAAAACAATCTTTGTTTGCATTTCCATACGACTATAAAGAATACATGTTGAAACCCAAGTGGAATTAAACCATGCAGTGCTCCAGGGTGGATAGAAAGGACTCCCAGACACCCTCCCATCCTCACTGGAGCCCTTCCGATGGCAGCACAAGCGCGCGGGACAGAGCGACACATGGGAAATTCGACCTCCGAGTCACTACATATGTGTTGGAGCTACATTTAGCAGCTCCTCAAGACTAAGGGAGGTTTTACCATCTTGTGAGACTAGCATCAACCTTCAGCCTTTCCACAGCCACAGAATACGGGTAACACAGTTCTCATAAAGAACAGTTTGACTGACACACGCATGGAAATTGGAGGAAAAAAACAAACATGAAATTAATGCAGCATTTCCATTTGTAGGAATATTGATTATTAAGTGGTAATGGACTTTATGGTTTAAAATATATTTTCTTTTTATTTAAAAATAAAGCATTCCCTAAGATGCCATTTTCTGCTGTCCTCCTTTAATATTTTTCTGCAGCTAGGCCATTACCACACAAGACACCTACTACTGATCTTGAATGCTCAGCTGACTTCTAGATTATCAGGTACCGCAAAAAAAGGCTCCTCATGAGACATTCTGTTTTATTCACATGCCAAAGGTATTGCTTCACATTTTAATAGAAGAGGAACCCAGGAATTTTTTTTTTGTTGATTTGTTTGTTTTTCTTCTTTGCAGGGCCAGTGTCCCCTACTAGAACATTTCAGGTGAAAAAAACCTTATGTAAGAACTTGAGCTTTTTTTTTTTTTTTTTAATCCATTCATAATATGCTTTAATTTTAACAATCAAAAAGTACAAAGAGGAATTAACTATCATTTAAGTGGAAAAAATCATGAAACAAAGTGACTTCCTAGCCTTCCAAAGGTGTTATTTTGCATTCAGAAATACTACAGATCCCATTCTCACAGTAGCCTCACTTCGTGATTCATGAGGTCACACTTTACACCCTGGTTGCTACAATAAGCAATAACCCTTTTATAAATTACCGTTTTCATTCTACATTTAAATTTCAAAATTTCTCTCTTAGACAATATTGCACTGTACTGGAACGCATATTTCATCTTATCTGAGTATCAAGAAAATACGTACTTGAAAAGTGCTAAAAAATTGCAAATTATTTCACATGAGTTGTTTCCTGGATAACAGATTCCTAAACATCAGAATACATTTTTATAAATATAAAATGGATGGATTAACTTGATTTTAGCTCATGAAGAATTCAAACATAAAAAACCCACAGCTTTCATTATACATAACAAAGTGCAGTGATGAGGAGATAATTGGGAAGATATGCAAATCACCATAAATTTGATACACATACATCAACTCAGCCATAGCTGAAGGGCTAATTCTGCTTACATGGCAAACAGGCCTTTCTCGGCTTAGAGCACTGTCAAGTTATGCATATTGCTGAATAAAGCAAGAGATTGCACAGCCAGCCACGTAAAGCTTAAATCAGACTCTTAAATCTCCTCAGACTCTAGCCCTGAAGTGTCAATCAGTGGTGCTCTTCATAACAAATCAATCCCGAATGCAAGCACAAGAGATACATATGGATTAAATGTTCTGCATGTTTCTCCTTATCTTCACTTCGCTCTGGGTTTTCTGGGTCTTTTTGTTGTTGTTGTTGTTTTTTTTTTCTTTTTTAAATTGGTCCCCATCCCAATAACTCAACTTTGTGCTAATGTAATTCCTTTATAAAAGAGATTTGAGTGTTAAGTGTTTAATGTATTAGTGATACAGCTCTAATAAGATATCTAATAAGAGAATGTGATCTCTTTCTAAATATTTCTAAAATAATAATATTTCTTTTTTTTTTTTCTTAAATAACATATATTACTTGGTGTCCCCCAATACTCATCTTTAACCTTTGGAAGGTTTTCCTTGAGTTGTCAAACCTTACAGTGAGATCGCTCTGCTTTTAACCATTCATTTTAACCTTTCATTCTGTAATTTATACTTTGATATTCTAGTTCCTCTTCTTCTCTAAACTAAACAATGTAAACTAATCTTGTTTGGCTTACGTTGCAGCTTTCAATTTCATTCAGAAAGTGAAAAATAAGATTCTCCTATTGGACAAGCCTCAAGTGAAATTTAGGAGACGTTCAAGCTGTGCTCAGAGGAGAAGCATCATGAATTAAGCAGCGAATTCCCAGAACCTGCCACAAGCGAGGGCACATAGGGCATTCATAAAACCCCAGCTCAGGCTTAATAGCCCATCTATCCCAAGAGCAGTCAAGTCCCACTGTAGGTAGTGAAGTGACATGAGAATCTAGTGGCTCGTCCAGGTGGCCACAGCCACCTCTGCCCATCACGGCCACGCACGAGCTCTGCCTCCACAGAGCAGCTTGTCCATCTCCAGAGACACGGGCTGGTCACCAGTGCGGGTCCCCATTCTGCAGAGGTTCAAGATGCTCTGCACCGCTGTGGCCTCGCTCAGGGCTCACCAGCATCGAGACTTCTGCACTGCCCTTGCCCACAGAGGTGAATGTCACCCATAATGAATGCTTCCTACACCAACAACATAGTAGAAGGTTTTTATGGATGTTTCCCCTTGCAAATTATTTCTCATTTAGTGTTATTTTAAGACAATGTATTTTCACAGAGTAAAACATAATAGTTTTCAGTGCAGACTACAAAGACCTTTGAAGGGTGACGAGAAATTTATTTTCTAATAGGTGACCCCAAGCAGCAGGATGATTCCATACAGTGCTGTTTCTGCCCTGTGCCTTTGAAACATCACTTGTTTTCTGAGCTCCATACATTCTTGATCAACATCTTTTAGGAAATAAAAGCGTTTTAGCATTCGTATATGCAAAAAAAGTAGTTAAAGAAAGCTTATTTTTATGTGAGTAAAAGCACATGCCAATTAACCTTAATAGGTAAGTACCAACCTGAACAAATTCAAGGTCTTTCTGTACCTGGCATGACATTTTCTTCCTTGTGCTAATTCCTTCCTGTTCTGTCAGAAGTACGCATGTACTTTAAAAAAAATATTTCCCCAAATGTTCCTACTTTTCTCAAAAATGAAAAGCTTCTTTCAAGAGCGTAAGCTCAGAATATATTAAAAATGTCACATTGAATCTTCCAGCAATAGATATAGTTATCAGGGGTTTGATGTATGCTGTATATGCCTGGGAAGGATTGAGGCGCTTGAAGGACATTAGAACAACAATCTACAGCTGGGACTGGACGTCAGAATTATTTAAGGGTTAATCCACATGAAATGCCAGCAGATAACCCCTCCAGATTGTAGTCAGCACATGGAAGCTGATTTCATAGGATCACTGTTTCCCAAGCACTCCAAATGCACCTGCAACTAATAATTTTGCAACTTCCTTATATTTGGGGACAGCTGCTTATTGCTCAGTTATTAACCTCATAGCACGTGGCATGCAGCTATTTGATTTGAACATGCTATTATTAACTTTTCATAATTATTCTCCATAATTATTAACTTTTCCTGGTCCGTATTCAACTCCTTACATCGTACTCGATAATCATGATTCAAGAGCTAAGTCTATTTCAATTAATAATGGTCAAA
>JAVCKT010038216.1:27710-46068 GCA_032273925.1 Rhynchotus rufescens
GTAAAGGAAACTGGTCTAATTATCCTTTGGTAATTCCACTGCTTAAGCTAAATAAATCAAAACAGTTTAACACATTAGAGGAATTAATTCACCTTTTTTAAAAGAAAGGAAAAACAGTATTTTGGAGGAAGGCCTCCCATGATCCCAGTTAAGTGATGCTTATCCCCACAGCCCGACTCACGCGCCTGCCGGTGCAGAGGAGGAGGCAGGAGGGAGCACAGCCTCCCTCGGCCACGCGGCAGCAGCAGGATCCTGGTCCGGGCAGGCACGGGAGCACAGCCAGCCCCCTGCACCAGCGACAGCGAGGATGGAGCAGTGCCCACCCGCCACCAAACAGCTCAGAAATACTGGAATTGTCACATCTGCCTTCTTTGTATGCTCCTGCTGGGGGCGGGGAAGGGGAAGAAAATAAAAAGGGTGCACCTGCGTTGTGATAATTAAATGCTTTTGTTAATAGACAGAAGCATCTTTTCCCTGTTCCGTGTGCTAGAAGCCTTTGCTTTGTTCAGTGATGCTAACTGTACTCCGAAACAGCAGAGCCTCTGCAAAGCATATGCCCATCTAGGCAAAGCATATGCCCATCTAGAAAGGGCAGGAATGAAATAGCCACGTGTAGACCTCCAAAATAATATTTAGGAAAAGAAAAAGGCTATCAACATCTCAATTCACTATCAGCTAAAAAAGACTTCAAAAATATTCTAGATGCACTAGATAAACTCCTAATTGCACTTGCTGCTTGTCATAATTCTGCGAGTGGTGCGTGTCTGAAACAGACGTCCCTGCCACAGAGCACCACAAACTACATCCACCGAGGGAGCATCGCAGCACTGACCACGGTGGCACCACCGGACCCCACCGTGAACCCACGGCAGCCGGGGAGATGGTGGTGGGGCTGCAGCAAGCTATGGGGAGATGGGTATCTCAGACTGGAGCCTGCAGAAGACATTCATTATCCCTGTGCAAACACAGGAAATACAGCGCTACTAAATCTTAGGAGTATACGTGTGTCCTAAACCACGTTCTCTGACAACTTCAAGGTTATTTTAGGGACTCTTCCAACTAGTCACCGCCCAAGTGATACTAATGGTATCACACAAGAACAGAGAAAATATCTCTTCTCTGTCTCCTGCAGAAACGGTCCTGCAAGCAGAATTAAGGAACACTTTGCAAATAATCAAGGCAATGCTCATTTTGCGGTTCCGAATGGGACTTTGGCACTTACGTCTCACTCTGTCAACACATTGGAAATGCTGGGTAGGCAAAGCTTTTACACCTAGGAAATCTTGGCAAAAGACACACGTTGCTCCAAAGCTAGGAAGCAACTTGAAAGACACGCAAGGGAAAGAGCTGCTCAGGATGTGTAATTTGCCCTTAGGTGCCTAAAAGGGAGACTGTGCTGTGCAATCACGAAAGCTTCAGAAAACTGAGCAAATTACACTGAGCTCATCTCCATACAGGGTGAACTACACTATGTCAATACTCACATTGCCCCATGTCCAGGTGACTCAGAAATCCCTATTACACGCTGGCAGACCCTGGAGACCCAAATCTCTTGGGGCCTCAAACACAGAATACAGAGCAATTACATTTCCAGGCAAGCTAGTAGCAATGTTATAACTAGATCCTCTTCTATATTCATATGATTTAAATATCCTGCTTTAAATTGGTCCTCTAAAATGTCTGTAGAACTTCTGAAACAGTTATCCCAGGGTAAGTAGTACTCTGAGAATCTATTGAGCATGCTGTATCACTAGTCATCTTTGAGAACATCAAGAAATACTAAATTATTGATCCCGAGTTAATTCTGCTTGGGGAAGATGTGCTACTTAGCTGCATTTTTTAATTCACTTTCAAAGCTAGACTTAAAAAGCACTGAGATGCAGGGAAAAATCATTCATAGGCTTATTTACACATCATATTTGAACAAAAATAGTATTGGAAAGTAGTTTTCACAATAATACTCGGTGAGCTAGTTTCCATGTGAACTAAAACATCTCTCCTGTTCTCAGAAGTCAGGAAGTCTGTAAGTTTTCAAACCTTTGGCCTAAACATGACAAGTATTGCAACATTTCTTGCTTCTTGTTCAAGAAAATCTCACTAGAAAATAAACAGTAGAGAAGATAAGCTATTGAGCTGGGCTCCTGAATCTGCTAGTGCTTTCATCAGGTCTTATATCCGTTAACCTTTCATAAATGTCAGTCTGGAAAGGAGGAGTTTCAGCTACATCCCAATGCCAAAAATTCCCAAAGTACTTCAGCTAAATCACAGGCTTCAAACAACCATATTACCCCTGCAAAGAGCCAAGATATTCAAGAACAGTAGGTGGTATTACATTGCAGCTTCCTTCCTATATAATAAAACCACCTAGACTGCAAGTCACTTTCTCTCCTCCAATGCCCCATAAAGCATCATAATTGCTGAAATTACATGAGGAACAAAGTTTTCATTCAGGAACATAAGAAAACCACTGTTTAAAAAAAAAAAAAAGTTTAATTTTCTACTAAAATCACCAATATCTTTTACCATCTCCCTAAATTTTCTCATCAATTTTCATCTATCTTAGCTAGGGGAAATATAACAAAACCCATATACTCAAGAAAAGAAAGTTTGTGCATATATTGCCATGGACTATTGTTATTTAATCGAGCATAAGTTATAACTCAAGTAAAAATGCCAACACTCTATGAACACTTCTATTAGCATATAGAAAGTTTTTTTTTAAGGAAATATCAGTTTTCTGCCACTTGTTATTGGTTATCAGCTCTCAGAAATGTAATAATCTGCCTCATCATCAATAAAGATTTTCCCCCATTTAGGGATCCCAGTAAAATAACCATCTTTTACAACTAAAAGCTACTATCTGTTCAGCAAAAAAGGCAATCTTCTCTTCCCCTTTCAGGAATATCAAAAATTGCTTATGCTAAAGGCCGTGTAGGTACATGCTCTAATTCATAACTTCAATAACTAGAAAGAGAACATCAGACAAAAATGAGGCCATTTCACCAGATCAGTGACAGGAATTAGATATACCTTCTATCTTGGAATAACCAACTACGGGAGAATTTACACATAACTTTAAATAACAAAAAACAATCGAAGAGAATTTTAGAACTGTAGTCTGAAACCCTTAATTAGAGACACAAAGAGCTATTTTCAGCTACTGGAAGTCATCGTACCAACAGTATATTTTAAATACATAGAACTAGTATTAGAGACAATGTTGGTCTAAAGCCCGAGTTTAAATCTTGATTTTTTAGAAAGATTAACATCTGATAATACAAGAATTCCAGTTCTCCTGTATAGTACTGGATGAGCCCCTTCTGGATTAAAGTATAACAAATAATATTAATGGATTAGAAAAGGAAACTTAAAAGGACATACATCTTTTTTACATCTTCACCTTAAAAGGACAACAAGACCCTCTTCTCAGTTCCCTTGCTGCACCCAACCTCCCTCCTCTTTTTGTTTTTTTTCCTGCCTTTAGAAACCTTTTCAAGGACTGGGATATTAGAAATGGTCTTTTGAGTCTGGCGTTGATGCACTCATGTGATTTAAAGCCCTTCAGGAGATGGTCAACACCAAAGGAAGAAACTTTTTGGTTAAGAAAAGGATGTAAAACATTTATCTATGACCATGATTTCTAACCTTGCCATTACATCCTCCTTTTGAACACCAGACCTATTCAGAACACAATGTAGGGCACTGCACAGATTTTAAATAGACCTGTAATATCTAGGTGTTACCTTTGCCTCCTGGGGAGTTAACAGCAGGTATACATGACACTGTATTATTCAGTGCCTTACAGTCAAAATGAAGACATCTTGAAACGTCCTGAGCTCCAGGTCTTCAGCACCTCACAGCTCCACTTGTAAGCTGAGAATTTGGCTTATTTGATGCGGATATCAGCTGGTCCGAGCTGCTCTCTGGAAGTAATATCAGGCAGGAAATTGTTCCTCAGGCTGCAGTTTACCCTAATGACCCCGCTCTGCTCCGCACATTCTTGCTGGCGCTGGTGCCAGGCCCCGCGGCCGCAGAGCTGCCCTCGAGCCCACGCGTGGCCAACTGCTTTTGGTGGTTGTCACAGCGGGGGCACCCGCTGCCCTCACGTCCTGCGTGGGACACAGGGGAGCTCTTGCCTGCAGTGTTGGGTTGATCCTTGTTATGGGATTCTGCTTGGAATTAAGGTCCTGCATTATTGCAGGATATAGATAGTGCTTTTGCTATAACAGGGATGGTGATCGCATCTACTCCTGCTTATGCTGCAAGATCACGTCCTGCAACACTCCTGCCTCTGTGGAGGAACTGGTGACGGTCCCAGTTCAGTGACTCTTCTGCATGTGCACATGGGGCAGCTCAACCCCAAAAAGTCCTATCAGTGCCACCGGAGCGGTCCATGTGTCTTCAAGCAACAGGACAGCCTATGCAAGGAAACGGGGCTGCATCAGAGGAGGAGCCAGCAGCTCTTTACCGCTCTTTCTTCCACACAGACAGAGGCTGAAAAATTGTCAAGCAATATGGAGTAGAAGAACTAAAAGAAATATTACAAAAAACGAGGAAAGCTCTTCTAAAATGGTAAAATACTTATATAGTCTGAGAGAGAGAGAGAGAGAGAGAGAGAGAGAGAGAGAGAGAGAGAGAGAGAAACTTACATTCTCTCCACTAAAATTCATTTTAAAAAGTTACTCACAGAACAAGAACTTTCCTACTCGGCTGAAACATTGTAGGGAGAAAAGAGATTACTAGCTGGTGCTGAGCATATAATGCTCTTTCTCGAGCAAAATATCTACACAAACAGTGTGGTTTGGAATGCCTTTTTTTCCCCCTCATTTTATCTCAAATATAAATTATTAAAACAAAACTTTTCATAATATGATTTCTGGTCTGTTAACTACTACTAAATACAGCAATATCAAGGAGCTTAGTTGAATGTAAGTAGCATTATCTTATGTAGTCCCACTTAATGGTTGTTTAGTAACTCAATTTTCATTATTTTTGTTTAAATATTCATTTTATTTTTTTTTTTTTTATAGGAAGTAAAAACATACGCATTGTTACAACATTCTAAATTTACATTCTTCCCATGGTAGGATTTTAAATATGGAAAATTTGTTTTATTTATGCATATACAACAGGCCACCAACAATCCTGAAAAATGCCACAGGGGATCCATTTTTTCCCCCAACACTTCGCTGCTGAACAGTTTTATAGCTCTGTACTTGTATCTGATGCCATTAAGAAGTTAGCAGTGCTTCCACATGCAGACACCACCACAAAGATGGGGATTAAAGACTAAGGCCACAGTTTATTCTAATTAACTGATGCACGGGCAAGGTTGTGCACGTGGGGGCCACAGACTGTGCAGGAACCAGAGCACAACTGCACATCCAACACCCCCCATGCCTGGCGTTAGTTCAGTCTAAAGTTGCTATCACCTTATCAAAGGAAAAAAAAGAAGTCACAGTTTCCCAAGACACAAAGTTGCACATTAATAAATGATATCTTTCTCTAAAAAGTTTACTTCTGAAAACTAATTTTTGTAAAAGAAGATGAAGCAAGGAGTCTGACAAGCAGGCAAATTGGGAGAGAGGAGATAAGAATAATCTTGATAAGAACAGGTTATGATAAAAGTGAACACGGTGCTTAACTTTACCCTTCTGAGATGCGTGTAGATAGGCAGACACACAGCAACCTGAGGCCCAGGGTCTTTTTTCATCAGAGAGATAAATATCCATGATTTGATCAATATACCAAATAAACATAAATGTCAGTAAATAGAGGAAACTATCTTATACCCAGTGTTCTGGAGGGAGAATCAAGGAGGAGGAAGAGGATACACTGAATTTTCAGCTCCCCTAAGAATAATGTGAAGTGGATATAGGGATGCTAATTGCATCCAGTTACCCCCAGAAGATCTAGCAGTACAATTTTGAAGGTCTTGTCAAGTTAGACCTTTGCACAGTTTTTCTTAGGTACAGGTATTGCCAGGATTTTAGCATGTTTAAAATCTTCCCAGCACACACAGGCAGAAACAAAATCATTTTAAGCAATCAGAAAAATAACACTTCAGACTTGATACAGCCGTAGCATTTTAGTGCTCTCAGTTTCAAATAATTTGCAGACTAGTACTTAAATAGGAATCATACTGTTGGTTTTATATCTCAGTTCCTCTCACTCCACACATACCTATGCCAGGCTTCAATTTAAGTAACAGATTTGATACATGGTTAATTAATAAGTTGCTATTTTCTTCCACATTAGTCAAGGAATAGGCTTCAGATTAAAATACGTTTTAATGAAATGATTTGTGTAAAAAGCCAAGCAGAATGTTTCTATTCAGTTCCAAAAGTGAAGTGAAAGAGCAGGAAGAACAGAAGTCTATTAAACTGAGCTTTAAGTATGATAATCATTATGAGACACACACACCCCCAGCTAACTGCTGCACTTTCCACTTTGACCTGCTACACAGCTGTGTATCCTGCATGGATTTTTTTTTAATCCTGTCTTGGAATTGTTTCTGGTTTCCATTTTCCAATTTATTTTCATTTTTGAGTTCACAAGAAAAAGAACTACCCTCACTTAGTCCACATCAGGAAACATCCTTGCGCATGTGCTCAGCGTGGAGACTTCCACAATCGCCAAGGGGTCACCAAGACGTTTACATTTCGGCACAAACATAAGCGTATCGCTGAGCAGGGGCTGTATTTCCTCTCAGACTTTTTAATTGTTCTATCTCTAAAAGTTTTACTACAGCACCGAGAATACGGTCCCTCCTCCTCAGAACAGATTACGAGGTTTTATGACTAACCATAACTTTATATTCACTGGCACCGAGACGTACAGTGCATCAATTTTCTTTCATTTTTGTTGCTCAAATACTCCTGCTAAACACAATGCTATAAATACATGACACAACTAAATGATGAAACAGCAGCTTCCTGCTGAAACTTTAAAGCGAGGGAGACATTGTTTTAGCTGAGGAAGCCATTTAGATCCCAGCTGTTCCCGCTGAAAAGATGTGGCAGCCATCAGCAGAAATGAGGCGCGCGCTCCCTGTACATGTTGAAAGGAGCTTTATCTCCCCTGCCTTTCTGCTTCGCGCTCCTGCTGGTGAAAGGGACAAAATTCACTCTGCTCACACCAGCACCAGCCTTAGACAAGAAGCACCCGTATCTCTTGGCCCAAGTGCTGGCGAGTGCAGGGAGACCCTCTGCTCCCGAGCAGCCCCGCACACCGCGGCCAGAAACGGGACCCGTCACCCTAAACTGCTTCTCCCCATGTGCTTCTTGCTTGAGGGCAGTTATATTTTATGTTCTGACCACAGGAAAACCATGTGGTGTGTAAGATACCACGGTATGCAATCCCAGCACAAACAAGCGTGTTCTAGCAGTGACCACCAAGAACGATCTTGCATTTAGTCTTAGAATTAAGATCAATACTTATCACTTCAGCCATACGTTTTAGAAAGCAGAATATGAGTAGGGAAACGTTACTGCATATAAAGTATCAGAGATTGTATGTCAATAAATTGCATGTTGCCATTTCTGCTCAGAATACAATTTTCTAATGTTCATGACAAAATGTGCATTGTATTTTTCATCTAAAGAGGTTATGAACTTGACAGAACAAACATCTCTCCTTGGGGGTGGCAGGAAAATCATCAGATCATGTTAAAGATTTTGCTTCTTTTGCCATAGGCCATCAATTCTAAAAATTTGATTAAGAAAACATTACATCAGTGCTGCATTCTCAAGCTGCCTCTTATTAACATTTTATTGTAGCATTCTCTAATGACAAGCAGTATCAGCTCTCATTATTCTAAATAAGGAGTATAGTCATTTTCTTCTTAATGACTGAAGTGAAATGCGTCCATGGGGACATTTTAGTTTACTCGCTCTAACAACGTAATATTATCATTATTAATACATCCTGAAGAGAATTTGCAGACTAATATTATCTTCGTAGAGTCTCCACATTTTATTTTTTAAATATGTGTATTCTCAGTCAAATGCAGAACATCAGGTTCTTTTGAAGATAAATGACATTAGCCATTTATACAAAATGCATTTATTTCCTTGAAGGGTTTCAGTGCTACCATACAACACCCGTAACACTCTGCAACAAAACACCTCAAGAAAAAGCAGCAATTTAGTATCACGTATCTGTGAAGTAGGTACCTGCACAGGATCACAGCAAGACAGAGGTTACCTAATTTATTCCATTGCATTTCAAATATACAACAGCAAAAGTATCACCAAGAAGTATGAGGAGAGGCAGGTCCTTAACTCGGGGTTTGTGCAGCACTGCAGACAACAAGACAACACATGCAGACATCCCAAAGTACAATTTAGAGCAAAGGGTGTTATTTTTTTTATTATTTTTTTTTTTTTTAAAGCCACTTATGCTGCGTAGGGATGTTAAGCAAGCAAAAAGTTCAACCCGCTCCCACTCCATCCAAGCACTTCCCCAGGGCAGCCTCCAAGCCACACAGGGCACCTGTGCCCTCATGGCTGGATTATCAAATCAATTCCATGGCTGTCCTTCCCTTTCCAAAGATAGCCTAAGGATGCATGGAGATGCTGGGGGGCACAATAAAGTGTTTAAACGAGGTTGGCACTAAACCCTATTGATTTCCAGTCTAGGCAGGTACCTACTCAATACCTGTATGTCTAAAATAAATCCTCCCAGGTACCTATTTCCAGCAAGGCTATCTGACTAACACCAAAAATCTCTGAAGTATAAATTCTCACGAAATCAATGGGCCTTTGGGGCTTTGGTAAACATCAGCTAGCAACATACACTGACAAATTTTAAGACTTATGAGCCTCTATCAGGATTATTATTTTGGTGCTTTGTTCCCAGTCCCTCACCGGTATTTCCCAAAGCTGAGGCCGGTTATCTGCCCATAGCAGGTTACCAGTGCAGGCCGTTACTGCTCATGAGGAATACATAAACAAACAAGCAACTACCAGCACGCAGATCCTAAGGCAGCCCAACATTTGGTCTTGGGCCCGAAGATGCGCTCCTTGCTCCCAGGCCAGGCCTCAAGAAGCTTTCACTGCCTCCTCTCACAATTCCATGGGCATTTTGCATCAAATTCCGGCCTTTGGAGAGTCATGATTCCCTTTGCTAGTGCACAAACTGAACATGCCCTTTGTATTCTCTGGACAAGCAAACTGGCTGAAAATCTGAGATGCTCCCTTGTGCCATGTTAGCTCATGCCCATGAGGAACACACCCTAGTACACTAATTTACCATTTCAGTTACCAGGTTCATTAACATTTTAAAACTTTCTTAGAGGTAATTATTGCTGTTATATGACTACTTAAATTTTAAAGTCAATAAATGGTTTTTATAAAGCCCAACAACACATGAGGTACATCTACTCATACCAAAAAGGAAATGTAACTGCAGTCGTGCCCAAAATAAATGAAGAAGGTTGAGCAGGAAAGTAAAATTGAAAGGGAAGGGGTCAAATTGCAAAAGCTGCTACAGGAAGTAGTATATTATATTGTCTGATGCCAGATTATATGTATTTTATTATCAAGTATTAGAGCTTTTAAGCATCTAAATCCTAACTGATCTAGGAATCTCTGGCTGAAAGCAAGCTTCTTTAAAGCCCTGAGCCTACAAGATTAATTTTGACGCCTGTCAAATAAACAAGTGTATATTCTCATCAATCAGCATATTGCAGCACTGTAAAACACAAATAGAAATTCCCTTTGGGTTTAAAGAAGAGTCCATAATTTCAGGGTAGAAATTCATTGCAATTAACAGAAATATAACACTTTACAACACCGAAAATCCTAGACTCAGATTTGTCCCAAATCAATGAGACTTGCCCTAATTTATATGGAAATAGTATTTTAGGCATTGTGTCTTTGCAGAGTAGAGCTGGAAACTAAATAGCTTTGTGTTTTATATCAATTTTAAAAGTATGTTCACCAACTACAGAGCTACATATACGGAAAATCAGTAGGTACAGCACAAATTACGGTTAGATTCTAAGGTTTTTTTTTTTAAAAACTACTTTTACTTTACTATGTCTGAAATGAGATTCTAATTTGGCTTCAATAAAAACTAATTGAAAGTAATTTAATACCAATTGATTGTTAAGGGGATACATTTTGCAGTTGTCAAGTCTATAGAAATGCTATATAATTAACTCAAAACTACATAGGCAATAATGTAATTATAGTCTCAACAACTTTAAAATTTCAAGTAATGTTTAAACAGTTAATTAAAATTTTAAAAAATGGTGCTATATTACACATCTATAATGTTAATTGCTAAAAAATGCTAATCAATATTTGTTGAGTAATCCAATTAATTTAATAATCTAATTTCTAGTATAATTTCTAGTATATCTGAAGCTAAATATAGCTTCATAAGGCTGCCTTAAAAGCTAATAGCCAGATATTCATTACAGATAAATTAATAATCAATTATACATTAAATGATGGCACATTGTTTATTAGTTATGGACATGGGGCTAACTGGAAAGCAACCCAATTAATAGTTTATCGTTCTATCATTTTCAACATATTGTACCAATACAAATCCTACTTCATTGCTCAAACATCCTATTTCTGAATATGTCAAGCAAAGTGATCTTTTTATTTGCTCTAGTACCTAGGACATGCACGTCCAAAGCTCAGAGCACCTCTCACAACCTTTTAAAACATTTCTGAAATTTCTGCTTCTCTGCTTTGTGCTGCAAAATCTTCACTATGGAAAAGATATCACTCTTGGACATTTTTTTTTTGATTGGTATAAAGGTATGTTTGAGATGATACATTACGAATGTAAAAAAGCTTTATCCTAAACGACATGCCAACTTGTATTAGCTAGCAAGCTTGGGTAGCTATGACTGACAGCTATATTTACATACTTCCAATGATCCGTGATTAAATTACTGAACTCTTACTTGTTTTCTCCTTATCACTAAATTCTGACTTTGTACCACACTGAATGCATCTAAAATAACCTCTTTATGTGTTACCCCATCAGGCATTGACTCATTAAACCTAGGCCAGCTCCAGATTGAAAACTCTGCAGGACAGGGACCATCTCATCAGATACGTTGCCGTTCTCAGCACACTGTCAATACTTTCAGAGAACTCTGCTTTCTAAATGGCACTGCACAACTCAGTTTTAATGATTTCACCAAGCAGTACATCAGTGCAAGGCTGAGGCAGGGAGCTATTTTCCAGGATCAATTCTTAAATGAATATGCTGTGGAGTAGAAATAAAGAGCAGCATGGATAAAGAAAGTAACACCGTAAGGGGTGTGATTCTAATTCAGAATTTTGGTTTTACAGTCTGGCCATGTTCATCATGCACACACCACTTCTGAGGTCCAAGATTCAAGGACAGTAGTTGATGCCAGCACGGCATCTCCCAGCGAACTGGAGCCCATACAGGTAGATGAGGCCGAAGGTTCAAGGTAGATGGGAGAGCAAGGCTTGCCACACTGGCAAGAACAGCACAGCATTAGGGCAGTGGGATGTCCACAAATTCTCTTTAGCTATCTGTTCAGAGACTACCTCACTCTTAAATATTTCAGTGGAATATTCAGTGGCAGTGTCAAAGGCATTACATACTTTCCATACTGGCTTTCATTCTAAATTACTTCACTTTTTTAGAAGAGTATAACAAAAAAAATGTTTGTTGATTGTTAATAAATTGATTGCTATAATATACGGTTGTATTTTTGAAAAAAAACCCCACAACTTTATCTCTAGGGGCCAAGATGTTCCCTTCCTCAGCTTTTACCTCTCTCTTTCCCAACCCACCTCCCAATAAAGGAAGGCCTGGAAAATAAATGAAGAGCACACCAAGACGCAGCATTTAATACCATCCAAAGCAGGAGGCATTTCAAAGTGCGTTGTCCACACTGTATCAGACCAATGGTTCTCTTTGACAGGCTATTTTAAAACTGTGTGACAGTTTTAACTGTACGCAACACTGAAGGACAGGAACTTGATTCCATCATTTCATGG
Source organism: Rhynchotus rufescens (assembly GCA_032273925.1). Classification (NCBI taxonomy): domain Eukaryota; kingdom Metazoa; phylum Chordata; class Aves; order Tinamiformes; family Tinamidae; genus Rhynchotus; species Rhynchotus rufescens. Next base: position 39,710 of record JAVCKT010038216.1, read on the forward strand.
CTGTCAGCTCCACAGACAGGAAGGTCTATTTCAGGACAACACAGTTTCAGCAGCTGTTTTCATGAATAAGAACACACTTCCATCTTTAGGCACTTAACCTATATAATGTGACAACAACACTTATTACAGAATCACAGAATCATTATGGTTGGAAAAGACCTTAAAGATCATCAAGCCCAATCATAAAGCCTTCAACACTCTGCCTGCTAACCCATGTCCACATGCCTTGAACACTGCCATGGACAGCGACTCCACCGCGTCCCTGGGCAGCCTGTTCCAGTGCTTGACTACTCTTTCCATGCAGAAATTCTTCCTATGTCTAACCAGAACCTCTCCTGGTGCAGCTTGAGGCCGTTTCCTTTTGTTCTATCTGCAGTTACTCTGGAGATCAACCCACTACAGCCTCCTTTCAGGTAGTTGTAGGGAGCTTAGAGAAGCTTAGAGATTTGTGATAGTACCTTTTACATAATTTGCATTTTTTGAATGTTTCAAGGAGACAATATGTTAGACTATCAGTAATACTTGTTCTATCCTGATTAATGAAATAAAGAAACGCAGAGATATGGTGGTACCTTTTGGAGTCTGTAGAATCTTCCAACGTGGTCACTTACCATACTTTGAATCTTATGGTTTGGCTGTGACTCACGGGTTTGTCGTCTTTAGAAAGATAAACTGAAAAATGCACCTATTTCAGCATTCAATTGAAAAATAATAACCAACCACCCTGAAAATTTAACTGGTTTAATCTGTGACACAGGCCCACTCTGCAGCAGGCAGCTCTCCGTGACGCAGCGGTGCCTGCCCTGTGGCTCACATGTGCAGGAGAGCGCTTACAATTTCTCCTCTTCTTGTGCATTTGTGCAGAACAGCAACGATTCAACTCACAGCACATGGAAACCAGACTGCTGGGCTGAAGTCTCAATTACACGACAGCAAGGCACCCATGAACACGCGGTTTGGACTGAGCTGCAGATCGCTGCTGCCGAAGGAAGCTTTGATTAAGGAAGTCTTTAGCAAGAACTGAATCCTACAGCATTACAGCAGTAATTAAAGTTTACAGACTTGTCAGTATTTACCTTGTTTTGCCGTGTTCATCACAAGCCTATGACAGCCTGATAAATACAGGCCAAGCTCTTGCAGATTATGAGGTTGGACCATCATCCAATAAATTAATAGTGAAAGCAAATTTTAATCTGCTGAGATTGCTGGCATTTTTCAGACTACTAGCCAAAGAAACAGAGAGTGGTTCAGCATTTCACAGACAGATTTTGAGCAGATTCTCAAAAACAGCATCACTTTTTAACATGCACAGCTCCTTTGTTCATAACGCCTGCACACTAGAAACCTGCACCCATGTCCCCACATTGGCTGGTTAGCTACCTAATCTAAATGATTAATAAAGAAATCAGATCATTTTGAACAAACCTAATAAATTCACACAGAGGGAAAACATTGAGTCCACTCTAAAAGCCTGATAATCTTTGTTTATACTTTCAAATGGGTAAAGATATTTAAAGAAATAAGGATTATAGGCCCAGTAGCCCATCAGAAGCTAGATTTCAAATGTGCCTGCAAGAATCTGTACCGATGCAGCTTCTTACTCAACAGCAGCTGTGTAATGAAAATATTTAATGCAATATTAAAGCAGCCAATTACCTTCTAAACACTCTTGAAACCAGCTCTAGAGGCAATCTGCCTGAAAACAGAGAAGTTGACACACTTCAGCAAACACACAAGGTGCGGGTGCAGGAATTCTCGGTGGCTCTCAGGAGCACAGTCACAGTCACTGCACCATTTGCAACTCTAAAATCCCGTCAAGACTGCCGATATTCAGATTACACATCACATCCTACCGCAATGTCAAAGTTGTGATCCAGTGTGATTTTCTGCCCTGCCCAGATCACAAAGCACTGACTCATAATAATCTTGTTCTTAAGTCTCAGAACTGCTCCAAAAGGTATGCAAAAAATCCTAAACTTGCACATAAACCGTGAAGACCTGCTTTTATTGAAAATTGGAGACTCTTTATATAATGTGTGGCATAAAAAACAGCTGAACCAATTTCTAGCTTTCTGATTTCTTTAATGGTCTTATGCTGTACAATAATTCCTCTCCAAAGTGCTTCATAAAATATGAGATTTCAAGTAAGAGAGCTTCATGAAATATTATATGCTGTTCAATGACAAAGACCACAAGTTTATATAACAGTGTATGTACCAATGTCCTTAACAATTTGGATTTCACACTTTGTCACTCAAAGCAACGTAGCTAAAGCCCATGACTGGGAACACCTCAGCTGAAATGCCGCAGGAACATGTCACATACAGAACATGGCACTGCTGTTCAGGAGCACATCTGCCAGCGTAACAAAACCACACGCAGAAGCTGTGAAAATTTAACACTCAGTATTTCACCTGCATCTCACCTGCTTTGGAGCCACATCAACCATTGCTACAGCATAAAGATTTAACAGTGACCAAACACATTCCAAAAGCTCCAAACAACCTCCCTGGGCTTCCAACATAGGAACAGGTTGGCAACTCTCCCTCTTCCAGAGCTTCGGCTCTTGAGCAGTCAGTCTACTCGAGCAGGTGTTACTGCTACTCCTCACTTATTTTCAAGGCGTTTTGATTGTTGCTATCCTGGTCTGGATTCAAACGAGCAACTCACAGAAGTGTTCAGCATCTCACAAGCAGTGTTTCCCAGTCTTATTCATTTCAACAAATATATTTGTTGCACTGCATTCATACTCAGCTTGATAGCATCTAGCATTGAAAAATCTAACTGAAGATGAAATGAAAAGGCCAGGTACTGTCATACAGATTTATTTAGTGGAGAAAAGTGGAGATGCAGTTTTAACTTCTTCAACTATAATAGAGAAACCAATACTGATCACGTGTCTCCTTGTCCTACTATCCACAAACAGAAGCTGGTTATTTTTAAGAAATACACATTGAATAGGTGACTTTCTGAATTCGCTTTTAATAATACCATCTAACAGCACCATTTGACATGGAAGCCATTGGGGCTTCTTGCTAAAAGCTTTACCTGAAAAACAGATGAATATCCTATGTTAAAATTTCAAAGTTTCATTGAAGACTAAAAAAGTAAAGGACTGAGATGATGATTATAAGATATAAATCAGATGAATCCTCCCCATCAGACACACACAAACATACTTTGTGAAGATTTCTCACCTATAACAAAATTTTACTATTGTTCTCCCTCAGAATATATTGTGGATAGATGCAAATAAGCAGTGAGATATAATAATGAGGAACGTATGAAAAATATGCTAGATTAGTAGTAATATGTAATTGATGCCAGTGAATGGGTACATGTTCATTAGGATAATAATTTCAGTTCTCTTTTTATGAGTTCATTTTTTTTAAAACTTAGCAACATATTCAGATACGCACCTGTACAAAACTTTGTATGCGACAAAACCTTAATCAATATAGCATTTAAAGCAAAGGCATGGTAGCACTGCAAACACAGGAGCAATGTGCTGACGAACTCAGGTTTGGAAATCACTTTTGCAGCACAGCTCTGCACCAGTTCAAGCCTATTTCTAATAGGAGTGGGTAAGCAAGGAAAGAGAGAATTGCAATCATCAATCCCAGAAAAGAAAAAGACTTGAATCAGAACTTCAGTATCAGCAGGAGACAGAAAAAGCTGCAACCTAGAAGCTATGTTTCTGGGATGGTAATGAGGGACCTGAGAGACTTCAGATATGTGAGGCTTGAAAGTCAAGTCAAAAATAAGCTGAAACTTGCTATTAGCTGCATAGCTGCAAACTGCTGGCCATCCAAATCTGTGTTTGTGGGATATAGGACTGAAACTAAATTATAACCACCTTTGAACTGTGCTGCAAGTAATTAGCCTTTTTACTCTGGGTGCAATGCAAGCACCAAGACCATACTGGGGAATTCACAAAAGCCTTCAAACAGTTATACTAGCACTAGTATGTATACAGTCAGGTTAATGCTATATATTTAATTAGAAATGGTGGATTGGAGATGCAGTTGCTATCTTCAGGAAATTAAAAGTAATTATGAACAGGTAAAGACAAGATGAACAGAACTTTGAAACCCACAAGTATGCACCCAAGAATCCAGAGTCCCTTCTTGCCTAAGTGACAACTCGGCAGTTTCAGAGCCTCTCTTTCAGCATGAAAGGACACCTCAGTGCTTCACACGTGTTCAGTTCTTAGCTCCCTTGCTCAGAGCACCAGCGAGGCTGCCCAGCCACGAAAACACTGATAAAGTTTCCTACACGCTGAACTAGCACTACTACCTAGTTCAGTCGCTGCCCTCTGTGACATGAGTTATTCACTCTAGCTCTGTCTCATTCAGAAATGTTTAAACATTAGAGAGGAAAGCAACCCAAAAATAATTTTAAATTTGTTCCCTCAAATCCCGCTGAGAAAAGGCTGGTACTTTTCAATGCAGCGGCACGTGCTGAGGGAAGCAAGGGCTGGGTTCTTGCCCGGGAGAGCCGTGCCCGGCCCCAGCACAGGGCCAGCCTGGCAGCGTGCACAGCTTCAACGCTGGACCAGGCCCCAAGAAAAGCATAATTCAGATTTATGGAGAAGGCATTTTATATCCAATATAATTGATTACCCACTGTAATGCAAACAGAACCCAATTTGTGCTAATGAAACCTATGCAAAATACAGCAAAGCATTTACTAGTATGGAGAGCACAAAATGCCAAGCCAGATGTCATTTATGGCGATAAGAGTCTGCGCAGATGGCTATGTTTTCTTTCACTTTTTGTTGCCTTCAGGTTTGATAAGATGGCATTTAAGTCACGAGATAGCTTTGATATTCAGCGTCTATTAGTTTGGTGCAGTTGCAGTCTGTACTATACCATACACTATCCTATTACAGTTATTGTTATCGTATGAAAATGCTTGTCTGCTCTGGCAAATTTTGATAAATGTTACATCAGATTAAAAAGAATACAACCACACAGGGAGACGCTAATCAAGATTGAAGTTGGCTCCTCTCGCTGGGTGTTTCACAGAGGAAAAAGACGACTTAAATTCTTAAAATTTTAGAAGTTCAGCTGTGAAACTGATGTGGAAATGAAACAGCACAAATACATTCTACTAATGAAAATGTGCCTTGGTGAGGGAAAAAATAAATTTAAATTGTTCCAGTCACTCGACTGATGCACTTTTTACATACCAAATCAGTTATAAAATTACCAAATTGTCAATTCTTTCATACAAAACAGTAATTAGTATGAGGGCTAACCATGAATTACACACCATATAATATATAATCTGAGGACACCTTTGCATCTGTTTTGTTAAAGTTACAAAGCCTTTTTCGAAATGTCAGGAGGTACTGTAATAGGACAGAATAATTCCAACTGTAAAATGAAAAGCTGAAATTCAGAGTTATTTGCCAGAATGCAAATTTAGATTCAAGTCAGTAAGAGCCTGTAGCACAGATCAGCACGGTTATTTTGGTGGATTCATTACAAAACACATTCAACTCACAAAATCAATTATTTTTACAGAAGACAGTCTGCACATTCTTTTCTGTATATGCAATCACTCCTAGTGAAAATTATACAGAGGAGGTTGCAAATAGATCTTCTCCCAATTTTGCAGGCTTTGCCAAATCATAAAACTAAAATGCAAAAGGAAAAACAGAGGAGTGGGAAGCAGATGAGGCCTTGCTGTTAATGAAGAAGAGACAAGTATTTAAATTGAGAAGGCATCTTGATGCATTCTATGCAAGCTGAATAGGAGAACATAATAGGAAAATAAAACAGCTATCAGACAAGATAAATAGAAATACATCAACAGGGACTGTACAGAATTAGAATGGCACGGCAAGAGAAGCAGCATCTTTAGAAGAATATACTAAAATTTTACTTTGCATTATAATGACATCTTAGAAACAGATGGCAAAATGCCACCAGAATAGAAAGATGTCACAAAATAATAGTGTCAGCAGCTATATAAAGAGCTAAAAGATGCTCCTGACTACCTTCTATTTGCAAGGCCACGCTCTACAAAGTATTAAAATAATTTTATCCATGCCAGCAAAATAAGCAGAATTACTGCAAATACTTACTCAGCCCCCTAGTCTTTTCTTCCCCCCCACCCCCCAAAAAAAAAAAAGTCAGGGTTCAGAATCAACCCAGTTTCAGAAATACATTTTTTGACGTATCCTAATGAGACAATACTGTCATAACTCATTAAAAATCCTAGCCAGTTCAGTAATGCTTACTTGTTTATTAGTCTTGACTGCTTAGGAAATGCCAGGAAAAGATAGTAGAGACTGATTTGAAGAAGCTTAATTTAAATGTGAAACCCATCTTGAGCATTATTGATACATCCTG
>JAVCKT010038221.1:0-11540 GCA_032273925.1 Rhynchotus rufescens
GACACGATCACCCCGCAGCCAAGGGCCCGAGCTCTGGTGCACCTGGGCACCCCTGCCTCCTGCTCCTCTCCTTCCTGCTGCGAATCCTATTTCTTTCAGGAGAACAAACCAGCAAAGAGGAATTTTTAGCACAGCTGGTCAAACAACCTCAAGCAGGAAGAAAATCCTCCTAGCTCAGGGCAATTCATTCCTAATGAAATATAATCTTCCCCACTCTGGATGAGGCCTAAATGCCTGTTATGTGGGAAAAACATGATAATAATGTTGATTTACAATGCAGAGAACCATTGTATTCAGCAATACAAATGCGTTTTATAAAGCATTTAAGTAAAATATGCTGCACAAAAGGCCTAAGCAGCGTGGAAATTCATTATAAACCCATTGCAGAGATGGCATCATGCAGGAAAAAAAAAAAAGAAAATAAGGATTCCGTTATTGGAGGAAACCTCATTCCCTAGAAGGCTTTGCTAGTGAAAAAAACAAGCAAACAAACAAAAATGCTGCTTTCCCTGTTTTTCTCCTCAGCCGTTTGGAAGTAAACTCATTCTTCTTTCTTGTCTGTCAGGAAACTCCCTTCCTCAGATACCAACTGTCCAACATCACTTTGACCAAGAATGCTTTTGCTCACGATGATCTTGCTCATCTGGAGAAAGATCTTCTCAAGAAAAACGAACAGAAGCCAATGCAACTTAAAACTGTACATGTATAGTAAGAACGGTCCTAATAATTAAAAAAAAAAAAAAAAAGATGTCCCTTAAAACCATCATGAGTGCCAAAAAACCCAAATTGCAGGGCATATTATATTTAAAAAGAAAAAAAAGGAAACCTGGCTCAGTGTAAGGCCATTAATGAGAACAAGTCATTTCTGTGGAAGGGTTTAAAAATTCATGCTTCACAAGCCATCAGTTAGCTGAGACAACATGCAAAGCTGTGCCCAATTGCCCATGTTTGTTTAAGACCATATGACCTGGTATAAGTTTTAATTAATCTTTATGAGGTGGGTAAATTGATAACCACTCAATAAAGTGGCAGTTGGCAAACAGACTTATCTCAATACACACACACGCATGCGCACACAGACACACAAGCTTCTAACATAAATTTTATACATCAAAATTAAAATGGAAATTAAAAAAATGGAACTCCTTACTGTGGTACTAACCATCCTAGCGGATGGGGGATTTGTCCTACAGTGCCCGGTGATAATGGATAATAAGGAGATATATCTGGAGGATGTGGAGGCCTTGGAATTCCTAAGGAAGAGGAAAATAAAGTGGGTTTAGTAGTGAGTCATGGAAATACAGAAATAAAAGTAAAAATTATGTATGTTCCTGTACTGCTACACATTTATCACAATGCTCATGTCTTCACTTTGAGCTTCCAAAGGATGTTTCTTAGTCTTAGTTTATAAACGGAGCTTGTTGGTATCTTGTTAAATGAGATTCAATAAGAAAAACTGATGTGATTCTCTCTTTGGCCATTTCTTCAACCAGAGATAATGATTTTATTATTTGGGTTAAGAATTTAGTAGTCTCAGCTACAGGTTGGGTGTGACACTGTGCTTAAATGCCCAACAGAAGGGTGACTTCTGTATTGCATCCATTGTCATTTGGTTCTCAAAGTCATCAAGGAACAGAAGCCCCAACTAGACTCGGACTGCGTGCTCAACGGCAGGGCATTGTCCAAAGGAGTCTCCAAAGCGAGCTACCCACTCAATGTAATGGCAAATTACACTTCTGAGGTGATTGAAAAATATTACTTGGTTTTGTATCTGGAGCCTTTCCCCAAAACCAAGGAGCAGAGACCTCTAAATGGTGGGTAGAACTAGTGGGTTGAGGATGCCTGGGGAGACAGCCCATGTGCCTTGGCCAATCTGGTGCAGCTCCTACTGAGAGAGCAGAATTCAGCTCCAGGGATCAGCCCAAATCCTACCCTCTTACCTTCAGGGCATGTAAGAACTACTCAGCTGAGTAAGGGTTACAGGACTGGGTCTTTCAAGTAACAAGCCAGAGCACAATAACATAACAGAAGCAAAATTAAAACAGAGAGCATTAAAAGGAAGGGGCACTGTATTCATGGCTAAAACCTGTTTTTTTAAGTCACTCAGGAAGCTTTTAATCTCTAAATTAAATCTCCTTGTGTGACATTTTCATGCAGGCATTGCTTTTTCTCCATTACAAAAACCAAACAGATTAACTGGGCTTTAACCATACAGTGAGCTATTTGCACACTTGAAAGAATGTTCACAGAAGAAAAGTAAACAGTCTACAGACGTTAATCATATGTTTTACGATAACCATTTAAAAGCTATTCCCTGTACTGCCATTATTTAAATGAGGGGCTGACTATGCCATTCACTTGCAATACCCAGGGATGGCGAGATGGATTCCTTTTAAGCCATGTGAAGTTAGCATTAAGTACAATTAAAAGGGGGCCCCAACTGAAGCGAATGCGGTGAAAACCAGCTAATGTACTGCCTCATTCAAGGACTGGAGCTTAGATAAATTATCTGCATACGTTAGGGACAACACAGGGCTATTCTTCTGACAAACTCTTGACATGAATTCAGTTTCAGATGTACTTTCTAATTAACTAGCTGGGATTTGGATTAACAAAAACAAAAACACTGTTACCAAGAGCTCAATGCAGCCTAAAGAAGGAAGATTGACACTGTTTGACTTCTCTAGGCCCTAAGGTTAAACAGGGACTCTTAAAAAGTTAGAATAACATGTAAATTCTATTCTGTAACACCAATAAATCTAGTCAGGGTTTTATACGTTGCTCTAAATTCAAGACGACTGTCCTTCAGGCTGAACGGAGAGCTGGGTAGACTTACATTGGGGAAAAGAGTTGCAAGTATATGGCTGGAGTTAAGTAGCTAGGGTAGATGAAAATTCAACATTATAGGAGAAAAATGGCTGAACTCCTGACACAGAAACAATGGGATTTGGGGAATTAAAAGAGCTTCATTTCGAAAGCGGTCATGACCTCCCACCTTTAAAATTCCAGCTGCAATTTTTTAAGCGCAGATCACAGAACGTACATGTTTAACTCTCTGGGTCGTGCATGCAAACCAAGCCGTTAATAGATCCAACTACTGCACGGAGTATCCTGCTCGCAAAGAAACACACCTGCAAACGACCCCACGCATGCAACTCTGGTGTCACCGCACAGAGGCTCTATGAAAATTCACCCGGTAGGGGCCCTTCTGAAGCCTTATTGGCTTAAAGAGCAACTATTTGGGCCAGCTCCTCATCTGTGCCTTGTGTTTCGCATGTCCCCTTTGGTGCTCTGTCAGTGGAAACCCTTCCCCACCGCAGCCCTTCCCCAGGCCATGCAGGGAGAGGATATCCACCCTCAAAACGCAGAGTGTTCCCACCTACCTGTTTTGGGGTCTACGTCGGCTGGTAAGTGTGGAGGAGGGTTTCCCGGTGTGAAGTGCTCATTGCTGTACGTGATAAGCGGCGTGAGAGGGTGTACATGGTGTGGGTGCTGCACAACTGGCACTTTGTTAGACTGTCGAGAGAAAACATGTTGGGGTGTTAGGAGAGCTGGAGCCTCCTCCCGCAGCAAAGAGCGCATCTGGATTTCAGGATTTCAGCACCATCCTCACACACTTGCAGGTCCTTTCTCGGCATTCCCCCTCCGCCTGCCTGAAACTATTCACACTCTTTCCCTGCGCATGAGTCTCTTTAATCTTTTTGACCTCCTGTGCTCCTGCGTGGCGCAGCAGCAATTTTTAAAATTTCATTTCTAATTTGAAAATCCAGGGCTTTGCCCCCAAGATGTGGGCAGAGCACTTGGCAGAGCCCCCCCATTTAATTAGCAAGGGACCCAAGCAGTCGCTGACCTGCAGGACTTTCCCTTTCCCCTTCCTATTCCCACTCTCAGTTTTACTGTTCACCAAGAACACGCCAGATAAAAAGCCTTTGTAGTGCTAGAGTATTCCCTTCATCAGCAAGCATTAAGCTGACAAGCGATCACCTGCATATTTTATATATATATATTTTAGGAGAGCTGATTAATTATCAATTCATTGGAGAGCACTAATAAATGGAAACTGGATACTTGTGAATTAGGCTACTAAAGTATTCAGCTGTAAAAATAATGTTAGAAACACACATAAAGCCATGGAAATTAAAACTCTTGTGGGGAGAATAATCGCGCAGATATCACGAGATTTTACTTGTCACATTCCTAGCTCTGGGGAGAAAGATCTTTTTTCCTAACAACAATAAAAAAAAGAGCGAAGGAAGGAATGAATGAATGAAAGGCAAAGGCAGGCTGAACTGTAACTTACCCTTACAAGATCACAAAGAAAAAATTAAGCTGAAACAAGTGAACTGCTGGACCATTTACTGCGAGTAATCCAATTGCAAAAACCCCTATTCCCCATAGAGGATTTTCACTAAAATCCTACAACAGGGACATTTAACCAGATTAGGTACCAGCAAAGATAAAGAGGCTGGTATTAGATGATGAATGGATTAGAGTCAGGTTTCATTTTAGAATGTGTCTTCATTTCCTTTTATTACTTTAAGTAAGGAACAACTTGCATTAACATCAAGTAAAAGGAATCACATTAAAACAGAGCAGTGATAGCGCCCGAGTGCCGCTGCTGCTCGGGCTCCGCGGCGCCTTCCCACCAGCCCGGGCTCCCGGACACGGCTCCAGGGTCCCCACGCTCACCCCAAACACACACACCTCAGCACCTCGTCTTGGTTTGAGCACCCTGAGCTGCTTTGAGAGGCATTTCAGAAATACCCCCGTTATTCCTCAAGAACAAGCTTCTATCCTGGAGGAGTAAGCGGGAGATGGTGGTATGATCCACCCGCTGGCACGCAAAGGGCTATGTGCCAAATGTGACATTTTGCAAAAGAATTCCTATGCATCAAAGTGCGCTGGCAGTGCTTAGGCTTCCCACAACTTTTATCTTGTTTCTTATTTTTTTTTAACCCTTATAGACCCCTGGCCAATAACGAGCCTGGTGCCCAATAACGGCAGGTCCCACCAGCAGAGCACGGCTGAGGCAGCCAAGGCTGCTGTGCTGGCCGGGCCCTAGGTCAGAGCTTCTGTCAGTCACACAACCAAGGACAAGCCTCGGCCACAAAGAACCATCTTGGGTTTACATCAGAGCAGCTGTGGGGATTTAGCCTCTTAATCCAAAAAGTCAATAGAAACACTCAGACCAAAAACCCTATTTTCTTCCAAGTCAACCACCTGAGCTGCCCGAAAGTACCGCAGGGTTTGGCAAGGGAACCACACAGCGAAGCACACTACACACCACCCAAACTCCTGGGCTGCTGTTCAGCACCACACAACTCCATATGCCAAATGACCAAATGAAACTCTGGTTCCCCCACAAATTGCTTCCTAGTGAGTGGGATTTTTGTTTGCAAAGGACTCTGTGGCCTCCTGCTTTGAGCGACGCACTGCGTGGCTGGTAGCTGCTAGAGCTCTCTGCTCTCCAAGTTGTTTTCACATTATTGCCAAAATGTCATCCAGATCCTGACAGACTAACAGTGTTAATGTCGCTCTTCCATGGAGAGCTTATTTTCATAGAAATCAGAACTGGTTAGTTAAAAAAAAAAAGGCGACAGAATAACATTACAGGGTTGGACCTAAGCCAACAAACAAGAAGCAACGCTAGAGAGAAAAGCTGGACTTAGCTGTCTGCATCTCCAAAGACAGATAAACTATAGGGAGTCACATGTATGCTGTGCGAAACCACCTCCTGCTGCTTTGATATACCAAAAGCCCCCGAAAGACTGGTAAAATGGCATAAGTGCTAGATTATTACATGTTTTACTTAATATTTTTCAGGGAAGAGGAAAAATAGTAAGACAAACAGAAATAAAGAGCCAAGAGTTTGAAGCTTAGTCCACAAACTTTTCCCCAGGTAAGCAATTTTAATTTGAGTGATGATCCTTATACCAAACAGACAATTCATATATGACTTTTTTTCCTCCTCTGATCATACTGAGGCAAGGATGTGGAGAAGAGAAGGGGGAAAAGCATCTTCACACTTATGATTATTTTGTCCAAATCAGGTGAGTGCAAACCAGTGTCTCTGCAAATCCGTCTGGACCAGTATGCCTGTCCTCTGGCAAGCCTGGTATTCTGGTATTCTTATCGTCCTTTTTATTACACCCTGAGAAAAGAGGACCTAGCTGGGAAGAGCACAGGCTATTTGCAAGCTGAACTAATTATGCATAATATGCTAAACACTCTAGTCTTTCTAAGCAGCATTCCTGAGGTTAACTAAGCTTCCTTGGTTAAAAAAAAAAAAAAAAGAAAAAGAAAGAAACAGAAAAAGCCTGCTGGAAAAGAGCAGGATTAATCCTGCATATGCATCTAGCTTTGAAGCCAATGGGAGTTCTGCCAGAGTAACGAGTGTGGTCCTAACCCCATCCACTGGCAGCGAAAGGTAAACTGCAGAAGCCATCAAGAGGAGGAGACACCTATTAGATGACCTTAGCCTTCCCTCTGCAAAAGGCCCTTTTCCAGCACACACTTGCTAGTACTTTACGGAGGGCCCTTTCAAGCCAGAAGCCATCCCGAGATGCAGGAATTTCTCTGGCAACTTTCAAGAATTCCATTTATGGCTATGTCACACACGGAGCTGCGCCGGCCTGCGCAGACGGGCACGGGCACCGGCGGGCGCAGGAAGGGAGCAAGCAGGGATTGCTGTGGAGAGTCACAGCGTCCACAAAGGACCAAGTCATCTGCAGATAAATCACCCCTCGCCACCGAGAGCCAGGGGCTCGCATGCTGGGTTAGAGGGCACTGTAAAGAATTGCAGAGAAAACAAGAGGAGTTTGCTTTTTTTGATAACCCCTGCCTGGAGCAAACCGGAGGAAATTGTCCCCATAGGGACGCAGCTACTAAATCTCTATATATGAAATTGAAATGGTTCTGGGAGTGCTTAAAACACAGATGATATGAAATAATGGAACTTCGGAATGAACTCTCGCCCCAAACTTGGGGCTGATAAAGACATTTGAGAGGGGTCCCAAGATGCACAGAGCTTATGTAGGTGCTGTTAGGGAAAAGAAAATAAAACAAAAACAAGAAGAAAAGCTGAACTTTCCATTACAGCTGCAGGGGATCATGTGTGTAAATCACTGTGTACTAGTCTTTGCTGCATGGTAAGGACATTTCATTAACAGGATAAAAGACACTTGTATGCATTTACAGCCCTATTTAATACACCTCACTGATGAATACTCCCCATTTACTGAAGGAGTTAATACATGCTGTATAAATCCATCGTTCCTAAGTCTCTGAAAGCAACCCAAGACTTGCATAAAATGAAATGGCATTTTGTAGGATACACAAAGAGACACCAGCCTCCACGCAGGAAGAGTTCGCTGCTACCACTTCAGTTTGCAAATGCAGAACATGGGCTTGGGCCATATAAATGGGACATATATATAAAACACAGAGGCACTGTGGCCCGGGGCAGCAGTAGAGGAGGTCTCTGCCATACCAAGGCGAGACCTCCCGTGCCTGTGAGCGCGAGGCCTACTCGATGGCCGCGCACATCCATGGTGACTGTGAGCAAGCAACGTGGATTGGGAGATGGATGGGGCCCTGGCATCCCGGAGGCTCCTGCTCGGCCTCCGCGATGGGCAACCTGCGAGGAAGCAAAGGTTGCCGCTCACCCCATGGCCATGGATCGACGCGCAGCGCAAGCAGACGGGGCAGGAGCTCCGCCTGCCTTGTAGCCATGTCCTCCTCCCCGCTGCTCCCCAAGAAACAACACACACGGGCCCTGCACGCGCCATTAGGAGCCCCGCTCAGTAAAACTAAAGCCGCGTGGGGCTTTTCGGGGGCTCTGCCACCCGCTGCCCTCCTCCTCGTGGGTGCAGGAGGCCCACGGTGCCCTGGAATGAGCAGGCCCTCCCGCAATGGCTCCCTGGGTACCGTTCGACACTAGTTTACATTAAAAACGAGTGTGACTTGGCGCGTTTTCCGCACGCTGCCCTTGCAGCTCTGCTGGCTGCGGCCACTGAAACGTTAACAGACGTTGCCGAGCAGCTCTGCAGCACCCAAGATGCTGGAAAGGGAGACGGGATTTTTCCTGCGGCGAACCAGTGCGCTGGGCTCCACACATCCACCTTAGCCGGGATGCATTCCCTCAAAGCATAAGGAATGGGCCCTGCCCTGCTCTGCTCGGCAAGGAGACCTGCACTTTATTTCCCTTAACGGGTGTTTTTGCACCTGACCAAGCATCTTCCCCGCCCCAAATCCCGCCTTGTCCCCTGCTCTCCCTGTAGCTGACGGGGTGGCCGAGCCCTTTCCCAGGTCAGCTCGGCCCATGGCTGCGGAAGGTCCTGCCCTGGCCGCCCCCCTTTGTGGCTGCAGACAAGGCCCCATTGATCTCCCGGCCCTCCCTGCCAAAAAAAGGCTCATTTTCCCCTTTTGCACCAGCGATGACAGGAGCCCTGACGAGCCCACGCTGGGACAATACCCCCCCTCAGGGAGCATGACAAAACCCACCGGCCCCCTGCAGCCCTTCCCTTAAAAAATAATTAAAATCACATAAAATAGAGTAAGAGCAGCACTTCTGCCGCTCCTAACTGCTCCGTCCCCCTCTCTCCGCTCCAGCGGCTGCTCCAACAGGAGCTCCCACTGCCCAAATCCCACCTCGCGGAGCACCTGCCACCAGAGCAGCCTCCTGGGCTCGCCAGCCCAGCAGGGCACCAAAGAAAACGAGTGTTTTCTTCTAAACTATTAATTTTAAGCGCCCCCTGAACACGCTGCCGTGTTGGACTCGTTCCGTGTCCCTCACGTTGGGGACCGCGCTGATGAGCGAGGGGGTGGGGAAGGGAGCGCTGAAAACGCTCAGGAAATTTCCACTTAATTTTGCCAAAAGGCAATTACGGAAACGATCTGCGACAATTAGCATATGCCAAATCCTCCAGTGTAAAGCGGAAGGGAAGGGGGCTCCAGCTCTAATTGCTGCCTGCGAGTTCTTGCGCAGAACTAAAAAGCTTTGCAGTGAGGCACTATTGCCAAGGGTGCTAACACTCGGCTTGCAAAGCTACTGTGCACAGCAATCTTACTGTTACTCACTATATAAATATATTTTTTTTCTTTGAGAAAGGCAAAAAATGAAAGTTCTTCTGCAAACTCTTGTTGCAGTCTTGGACAGTGACCATCAGGTCTGTCCTGAGCAAGCACCTGTCCATACACAGCTGTCCAGCTGTTTGCTTTGAGATGCTCCAAAAATTGCTTTTAATCATGCTCCTGCCAGCGAGGTTTTCCCTCGCTCCTTCCCTTGCTGGTTCTGGATGAAAAGAGAGAGCTCCTTGCTGCATTTGCTGTGCCTGAGCTTTGCAACATCTGGACGCAGAAGACATCAGCCCAGATGTCCCTATGTTGTAACCTGTGCAGACCCAGCCTCGTCCTACACTGCATTTCTGGCTTATCATTCGTTTGATCAACAGGTGAATTTTCCCGTAAGAGAAGGAAAGGCAAAGTGCTCGGCTCTTTGCATGGAGCTACATAGAGCTCCATGCATTCTCTCTCTCTCTATATATATATAAAGGTATAGATATAAAAGGAGAGGTAGTGCTTCTTCCCCAACCTGACAAGTATTTTGGGCTTTCTTCACATATTTGAGGCAACTACTAGAAAGAGATATTACCTCCTTTATAGCAGGCAAGCCTTCAATTATGTACAACAAGGTGAAAAGCAGAAAGGGAGCAGACGTCGGACTATGGGAAAAAAACAACTGCCTCCCCAAACAGCAGCCATAAACTGTACACAGAAATACTATGTTCTGTAATTTAGAATAGCATAGTATAGAAAGCAGAGAGGCTGATGAAACTAAAACAGGTCTTCGGGAAATGATGCTTATCACAGCAGGGATGAAGAAGGAAAAGATACAGAAAAATATGCATGTACTAAAATTCAGAAAAGATGTGAAGAAGGGAGAAGTGAAAAGAAGCAAAAAAGAGATTGCATAATCACCCTGATAGTCCTTACTTTAAGGTATTTTGTATGAAAATCTATTATCTCAATTTTACCTACTGTTTATCATTATGTAAACTATCACATTATAAAGAGCTTTGTTTTTTGCATTAAACCATGTATTTCAGCACTAGATAGGCACACACAGTCAGAGAAAGAGCTGTTCTGGTTTTGTTAGGCTATCTGTTGACTTCTGTTTACAATAAGAACTTGAATGTAAGGTTGCTAAAAACACAGATAATTAACAAAAAAAACAGCAGGCATGACTATATACACTTCTCTTTGGCTACTGCAGTAATATTAGCATTATTAAAAAATGAATACGCGTATAATACTTTAAAACAGGATGCCAATTTCCAGTGCAGCTTTTAAAAATGCAGTATCGACAGCTTACAGTGGATTGTGCTCTGTGGCTATATATATATGTATCAAATGTGTACATATACAAATTACAAGTAACTTAACAAATAACAAGACTTTTAAAAAATTGTTTTCATTTTCAGTTGATTTATGTGCTCAAATATTACACGTTGCCACAAAGCAATCGAGAAATAGAATTAAGCAGGTCCAAATCAATCATTTTTAAAATTAACTCAGTAGGAAGTTTCCCCCCAAATGAGATATTGAATGCACATCGAAATTTAAATGCCCTGCATATATTTCAGAATAAAAAGCATGCACACTGACACAGAGCTATCAGGCCTTTCATCCTGAGCTTCCACAGAACAAACTCCTCTAAAGGTAAAACACTTAAAAGATTTCATCACTACTCATGTAAAACATGTGTGCCCCAACATGCAGCGAAAGAAGAAAGATCTAAATAACTGCCACTTTAGATATTGACTAATAACATTAGGAATCTCTGAAGAATTTTATCAAATCCAGGCTTTATATCAGAAAAGGGCTATAAATCAACTAAGCTATTCAGACAGGCAACGGTATCACAGGTACTCAAGTCATGCAATTCCTTCTTCTCCATCTAGTGACTACACAAGCCAACCTGGCAGAGGTTAAAAAAAGAAAAAGAAAAGCAAAAATTCCCTCTTCTCCCCCAAAAAAACCCTCCTGTTAAAATGAGATACTGCCTGTAATTCTCAAATACATTTCCTTTTTTATTTATAATTACAAGGAATGTACAGAAATGGTTTACTTCCTGTAATATAGGTACAAAGTCTCCTGCACTTGGATTCCGAGTACACAAACACTGTGTCGGGACACACTCTATCTCATATTCATTATAATTCAGCATTCTTTTCATATTCCGTTACTATTGAATTAAAGTATTTTTATGTAGTGTCCCTAAAATCTTAAATCTCTCCATTACGACAGAGCTTCCCAAAGAATTTAGAAAATTTAACTGAGAATCAACCAAACCCAAAAGTACTCCGTTAAAAATCAGTAGCTATTTTCACTACTTTCTAAATATATATATGTAAAAAAAAAAAAAAATCTAACTTTTTATGGCAAGACTTGAACCACACCAAAAAAATAAAAATAATAAAAAAATAAAAAACCCTGAACTGCAACCGATTGTGCCCTGCTGCAAACCAACTTTTTCTCTT